>BGZK01001801.1:0-106743 GCA_005406025.1 Eumeta japonica
CCCGCTAAAGACCTGGAACGGTTTGTCAGGTCAGCTACCCAGTTCGAGCCCAACCACGAGCTCCACAACCACGCCAGGCGAGCCGGACCTCGAGCCTCGCCTCTAGTGGGTCCCAGTCCCCTTCAAAGGGCGTAAAAGAGACAGTGCTAGTTCGCTCTCTGACGGGAAGCGGACTCGGCCAAGACTATTGTAGGATCGGAATCTGACGATTCTTCCAAAGCTGCCAACGATGACTCATTTGCCTAGTCAAGGGAAAAAACAAAAAAGCCATCCGTAAGGCTTTAAAAAAGTCAAAAACATCCCCTGCCTCGCCAATTAATGAGATGGATATCGAGCAATCTCAAGCTACGGCCACGAATGCCGCCCCTGCTGCAGTTGTAGCAACGCAGGCTCCAGTCGTCGCCTCCACGCAGGCAACGACTGAAAAAACCACTCCTAGGGTGGGTGCCAAACCTACCGCACCCCCTAGGTCAAAACTACCCCCACCTATCTTCTTGCGCAAAGGCGCAAACTTCCTCAAAATATCCGCGGACTGCACCCGTCTGCGGATAAATTACAAAACCGTCCGCACGGCTGACGACGGCATCAAATGTTCTGCCTGATGTTTGAGACTTTCCGTAGTCTCAACAAATACCCTCGTGGACTCAAAGTCCAATTTCATACATACGCCCTCGAGGAGGAGCGTATGATCAAAACCGTTATCCGCGGCATACCAGCTGATTTTCCGATAGAGAAATTCAAACAGATCTCTCCGCGCCCAGAGTTTCCTGTGCACTCGGTGCACAGACTCTGCCACCGCGACGGTTCTCCGCTTATGGTTAGTCCTCGCTGTCCTACCTGGGACCGAGGAAGCCAAAAACATCTTCTAACCTAAATAGGTGTGTGGCCTCTCGGGTATCAGTGGAGGCCCACAAAGAACGGTCAGGCGGTGCCACCGCTGCCAGTTATACGGTCACGCGGCCGCCAACTGTCATGCGGACCCGCGCTGCGTGAAATGCCCCCATTTGGACCAGAGAATGCCCCTTACCCGCGAGTCAGGAGAGAACCCTCCTGCGTTGGTGTAGCCAGCATCCTTGCGACCAACTATGGGGGTTGTCCAAAAGCCCTAAATTTAAGTACCAAATAGGCCTAATCCCAATGGGCCTACAAAGCAGGCCATAGCTCCGCCTCGGGATCTTAACAACTTCCCCGATCTTCCGAAATAACCACCCCCTGCTGCCCCTCTCGCCCCGCCTCCGCTTCTTCCAACGCGTGGGTAAATCAAAGCCCGCTCTACCACCGAGGGCCGCTCCGGGACCATCCGGGGAGGCTGTCCGCCGCGCGCCACCCGTTTCGCCCCCCACCTCGGCGACCGCGGGCATCTCATCGTTCGGAGAGGACGTCCAGACGGTGATGGCCGTCCTCCGGGCCGTCAGCAGTTCGGAGATTTCGGAATTCGCCCGAGACCTCCGAGCATGCCGTAGCGTAGATGAAAAACTATTAGTCCTCGTCCGGTACCATCACCTGATGGTCAGATTAGAGTCCATTTAAATGTCTACACCCGGGTGTAGCAGCTTTCCCCCTTTAGGTGGACGCCGCAAACCGAAGAATATCACCCTTCTTTCATTGAACGCGAACGGGTTATCCAATAACATTCTCGAACTGACGAAGTGTATGTCGGATTACGGTATCGACATTGCGCTAATACAAGAAACGTTTTTAAAGCCTAATAGACCTAGAGCCTGTACTATCGCAGGCTACGTACAATTACGAACGGACAGGACGCACGCTAGTAGGGGGTACGGCCCTCTACTATAGCCGCTCGCTCCATTGCTGTCCCATAGATATTCCTCCGCTCATTAATATGGAAGCTACGGGCTGTAGACTGGCTATGACGGGTCATCATACTCTCATCATAGTCTCCGTCTATTTACCGTCTCCAAACCGTTGCACCGGCGCGACCTTGAGCCCTCCTTGCCTTAGGGGATGCCGTCATCCTCTTTGGTGAT
Source organism: Eumeta japonica (assembly GCA_005406025.1). NCBI lineage: Eukaryota > Metazoa > Arthropoda > Insecta > Lepidoptera > Psychidae > Eumeta > Eumeta japonica. The sequence goes on from BGZK01001801.1 coordinate 1,989, forward strand.
TTTAATTGTAAAATCCCAGATGGGGTTGTCCCGTATTAGATTACAATGGTGATAAACTCGATCGACTTCAAGACAGACTTGATTTCGAAATAATCGCGCCCTCTACGGCGACTCATTTCCCCATATCGTAACACACAGGCCGTCCACGATAGATATCGCGTTGACTAAAGGAGTCCCTAAATTTAAATCCGAGAGACATTACATAAACTTACGTCCGACCATCGGCCAGTTTGTTAAAATGGGTCCACCTGACGGCGGGAGACCCAACCCCACTTGTAAAATCACCGACTGGAAAAGAGTGTCGACCGCGCTCGAAAAAATCGACACTCCGCCCCTTAACAGCATACCTGACAATATTCGCGACAGACGAAATCGACTCAGCGATAGGTGCTCTTACCAACCACATCAGGACAGTGGTCGAAAAATGCGAGCAGGAGGTTCCGGCATCCTCGGATCGTCGAAAGTTCCCGCCTGACATCCTCGAACTGATAAGAGCAAAGAACAAAGCTTTGCGCGCGAGCGCATATCCCACTCGAATATCGATCCAGAGCGCGAGCTCTCCAACGCGAAGTAAAAGCTCGCGTTCAGGAATTCCGAAATGAGTGTTGGAGCGACCTCATGGAGAAATTGGCCGTCACACAAAGCGTTCTGGTCGGTCACCAAAGCGCTCAAAACGGAGGGTATACACCTATTCCCCGCTCAAAAGACTCGACGGTTCTACTGCCCTCGACGACGCGGAGGTAGCGGAGTGCCTTGCAGACTCTATCGAGACTCAATGCTCACCGTCCTCCGCACCTACTCATATTAATCGCATCGAGGAAGAGGTTCTTCAAAACCTCCCTCGAACCGAAAGACGATCTGACGCCTGTCTCACTCAGCGAAGTCCAATTGCTGGTGAGATCGCTCAAGACCAGAAAGGCGGGCGGCGATGGCGTTAGTAATAAAGCAATTAAATGCTTTCCCCAACAACTATTAAGTCTACTGGTCGCGATTTTTACGCGTGCCTTCTTGTTTTTCTCCCGCCTGGAAAAGGCGGATAAAATGTATACAAACCAGGGGCCGCGCGACCTCCCTGCCAGTTATAGACCGATCAGCCTCCTGAGCGGTCTGGCCTTTCGAGAGAGTTCTTAAAACTCGTCTCAGTGATCACCTCCTCGGAAAAGGTCTTATCATTGATGAACAGTTCGGTTTTCGCCGCTGCCTCCTGTCCGCAACAACCTCCGCGTAGTAGAGTATATTTTGGAGGGCTTCAAAAATAAACAAAAACCGTAGCTGCCGTGGCAAGGCTTCGATAGGGTATGGCACGCAGGTCTGGTCCATAAATTGCTTTCCTCAGTACCAGATCGTCTAGTAATCATTATTCAAAATTATCTCATAATAGACATTTCACGTTTAGGCATGAGCGTACTCACTCGACCCGACCTTAATCAGAGAACCCTCAAGGCTCCGCCTCCTCCGCTGTACTCCTTTCACAACGACGCCCGTCCGGCGTCCAACTCGCGCTTTTCGCAGATGACACCGCGCTTTATTACAAGAGTAGGAATAGAACCACCCTTCAATCCGCCTCCAGAGAGCCATTGATGAGCTAGGTCAATGGTTCCGACTCTGGAGGATAGACGTAAATCCTGAAAAGTCGGCAGCTATACAGTTCAGTATAGCAAGAATAGGAGTAACTTTGTTGTCGACTGGAACACTCCCAACTTAAAATGTTGAACGCGAAAATTCCGTGGCAACGGTCCATAAATACTAGGTGTCACGCTCGATAGAAACCTCCTCTTCGGGAGCACATCGCGCGTGTTAGAAGACTGCGCTTTTCTACACAGCAAGGCTCGGAGCCATGCTCGGTAGAAAAACAAACTATCAAGACGCAATAAGCGCACTATATACAAAATGTGCATAAGGACGGTGATGACATACGCGTCACCAGTCTTCGCTCACGCCGCCCCGACAGCACTGGATAGGCTACAAGTAATACAAAATAAATTCTGTAGGTCAGCTACGGATGCACATTGGTGCGTGCGTAATTCAATTCTACATAGAGTCCTCGAACTCCCCACCTTATCAAAGTACATGAAGGACGCATCGAAGCGATTTTTCGACATCGCGGGATGACATCCCAATGCGCTCCTTCGAGCGGCGGTTGACTATCAGCCGCCGCCTCCCACCCACTATATCCGTAGGACACGGAACGTACTGCTTGATCCACCTGAAGCTCTTACAGCGGCAGTTGATAGCCTTAATGACGTCAACGACACGCATGACTGACTCAGAGTAGGACAGTCCGTTAGTTAGGGCATCAACCTAAACTCCTTACTCCACCGGCTGCCGCAGACCGCTCCCGGTGGCGGGAGGAGAACGGAACCGACCCGTGACGGTTCCCGGTGACGCTCTCGAGATGACTCCGGGAGTCGTCCATAGCATGTCACGCGTCCGCACTCAGCGTGCCGTCCGGCCGCCTTGAAGCTAAGTCGTCCGACCGGTCGCCAGACTCGTCGCGACATGGCATAGCCGCAAAGCCGACTTTACTTCTTCAGGGGACTTTTTAGTGGTTTCGACACTACCGGGCGCGAGGGTGTGGTGATTTTTTTACCGCTAAAACCAATGAAAGCAAAAACCGCTTTCCAGGTATCTGCGTTCTGCGCTTCGCGCCGAGCGGCATAATGGCACTATTAATGCGTAATTTCTATCGCGTTTCGTGTTACGGGAGTGTTTCACGTGATTTCACGCAAGAAATCACGTGAAATTGTTCTCCGTCTCTTTTGCGTTTGTTCAGTGTTGGTGTTTTGGTGCATCATAAGCTAGTGTTCGTACTCGTATACGTAATTTAAGCGGCCCCGTGGCCGCCTCGCGCGCCGCCGCCGCGACATCGCCGCCTGGCGCGCCGCCGTCTCGCGCGCCGCGCCCGCCGCCATAGTTTTTCGCGCGCATTGTGTTTTACGTAGTTAAGTGTTTGTTTTACGTAGGCATTTTACGTGTATCTTACGCAAGCATTTTACGTAGTAAAGTTATTTAATACAGTGTTCGATAGTGTTCTCTCTTAGTGCGAATAGGCCGCCGACTGCTCCCGGAGCATCTGCGGCCTCGTTCCTGGGTTCGTGGACGTGAGGTGCGGTTACAAGTAGCCGTGCTCCACCGGTGAGTGATAGCGTATTCAATTAAATTAGAGACATCTAATTACTATTTCGAATTTATTGTTCATTATGTTCTTACGGAAGAACATAAATTTTTATAGTTTATTAAAATGGAAGCCAATACCTCCTGCCCCTCAGGGGCAGCAGGGGTACGTAAGGGACCAGTTACTAGGGCCCTAATTAAAGACATTCTCGCTAAATCACTCTCTGAAATGGGCTACGAATGCCCTGAGAGTGAGCTTGACAAATTTGTGAGTACGGCTACACCTGTAGCGAGCCGTGCCACCACACCTGTCTCGAGTGCGAACTCGAGCAGGTCCCACTCGCCAGCGAGTAAAAACAGGAAGAGAAATAAGGGTAAGCGCGCTGCCAGCTCGTCGTCCGAGGAGGAAACGATGGCCTCGGACAGCACCGTCGTCGGCACGGACGACGAGTCTGAAACTACAAGCTCGACCGAAGGGTCTTCCAGATCCCGTTTAAGTTCCAATGCCTCGTTCACCCTAGTAAAAGGTAAGAACAAGAAGGCAGTACGAAAGGCGGTCAAAAAATCCAAATTGACCGATCAGCCGGCATCAAGCGGTATGGATGTCGGCATCGCGTAGGCACCGTCTCCCACGGCCCCTGCTGCCCTCGTCCAGTCGGTTCAAGAACCGGCCGCCACCCATACGCAGGTGGCGACCGATAGAGCCTCCCCTAGGCCAGGTGCCAAACCGTCGGCACCACCGAAGGCCAAACTTCCCCCTCTTATTTTCTTGCGCAAAGGCGCAAATTTCGTCAAAATTTCGGCAGACTGCACGCGTCTGCACATCAACCATTCAAAAGCCGTCCGCGTAGCCGATGACGGCATTAAAATCATCTGCCCCAACGTCGAGACTTTCCGCAGTCTCAATAAGTACCTTGTAGACAACAAGGTACAGTTTCACACTTACGCTCTTGAAGAAGTGTAAGATCAAGGCGGTAATCCGCGGTATACCCGCGGATTTCGCCTTTGAGGACATAAAGAATGACCTATGTGGTCAAGGATTTCCCGTGCACTCTGTGCACAGAATGACCAGGCGCGACGGTAGTCCGCTCTGGATGGTGCTCGCGGTCCTTCCAAGGACTGACGAAGCAAAAAAGATTTTCAACTCGCTTCGAGTAGTATGTGGTCTCTCGGGTATCCAAATAAAGGCCCCATTTAAAAAAGGCGGTCCCGGTCAATGCCACCGGTGCCAAAAATATGGACACGCGGCCGCGAACTGTCACGCGGACCCCCGCTGTGTGAAATGTTTGGTCCCTCACTGGACCAAAGAGTGCCCGCTCACCCGGGATTCGGAGGAGAAACCCTCCTGTGTCAACTGTGGCCAACATCATACGGCCAACTATAGGGGATGCCCGAAGGCTCCCAAACTCATGCCCCGGTCCAGGCCTAATTTTAAGAGGCCCTCCCGCACCCCTGCTGCATTTCCCCGGATCTGGAGAACTTCCCGGCACTCGCATCGAGTAGGAAGACAACTCCTGTTGTCAATTTCCGTCCCGGCCCCGCACCCTTCTCCAACCCGTCGGGGAGGAATCAGCCCCCGAGGGCCGTACCGGAGCCGCCGAGGGAGCCCGCTCGCCGCGCTCTCTAGGCGCCGCTTCCCGCGACTGCGACCGCGGGCCCTTCATCGTTTGGAGACGACATCCAAACGGTGATGGCCGTTCTCCGCGCGGTTTTGAGTTCGGAGATCGCTGAATTCGCAGGTCAGCTCCGAGCGTGCCGCAACGTAGAGGAGAAACTTTTAGTTTTAGTTAGGTACCATTATCTGATGGTACGCCTAGAGTCTATGTAAATGTCTACAGCCGGGTGTAGCAGTATTCCCCCTCTAGGTGGACGCCGTAAACCAAAAAACTTAAAATTACTCTCATTTAATGAGAACTGACTTCCAAAAAATGTTTCCGAACTGACGAACTGTATGTCGGAGTACGGGATCGATATCGCGTTAATCCAAGAAACTTTTCTGAAACCAAATAGACCAAGAGCATGCGTCATCGCAGGCTACGTACAGCTACGAACGGACAGGACTCACGCTAGAAAAGGGGGTACATCCCTTTACTATAATCGCTCGCTCCACTGCTGTCCCATAACGATTCCTCCATTAATCAATATGGAAGCTACGGGTTGTAGACTCACTATGACGGGTCATCGTACCATAGTCGTAGTCTCGGTCTACCTCCCGTCTCCAAAACCGTTGCTCCGGAGTGACCTTAGAGCCCTCCTCGCCCTAGGGGATACCGTCGTCCTCTTCGGTGATTTCAATTGGAAAAATCCCAGATGGGGCTGTGCCGTAATGGATGAAAATGGAGAAAAACTAGATCGACTCCAAGACAGACTTGAGTTCGAAATCATCGCGCCCTCTACGGCGACCTACTTCCCGTATAACGATTCCAATAGGCCTTCAACGCTAGATATCGCACTGACAAAAGGAATCGCCCTAAATTTAAATAGTATAGAGACTCTTCATAGGCTCTCATCCGATCACCGGCCGGTACTGTTAAAAATTGGCCCTCCTGACGGCGGGAGGCCTATTTCCACTACTAAAATTGCCAACTGGAAGAGAGTGTCAACCGCGTTTGACCGCGTAGTATCCCGGATGACATTAGATCGACCGAAGAGATTGACCATGCTATAGGTGCTCTTACCAGCCACGTCAGGACAATGGTCGAGAAATGCGAGCGGAGGGTTCCGGCATCTTCGGATCGCCGGAAGTTCCCGCCTGACATTCTCGAATTGATAAAAGCAAAAAACAAAGCCTTGCGCCGCGCGAGCGCATATCCCACTCCAGAATATCGATCGAGCGCGAGCTCTCCAACGCGAAGTGAAAGCTCGCGTTCAGGAATTCCGAAATGAGAGTTGGAGCGACCTCATGGAGGAAATTAGACCGTCACATAAAGCGTTTTGGAAAATCACCAAAACGCTCAAAACGGAGGGGTATACTCCTATACCCCCGCTTAAAAGACCGGACGGTTCCACTGCCCTCGCGACGCGGAGGTAGCGGAGTGCATAGCAGACTCTATCGAGACCAATGCTCTCACGTTTCTCCTCCGCATGACATAGCTCATATTAATAGTATCGAGGAAGAGGTTCTTCAAAAAACCTCCCTCGAACCGAAAGACGATCTGACGCCTGTCTCACTCAGCGAAGTCCAATTGCTGGTGAAATCACTTAAAACCAGAAAGGCACCGGGCCTCGATGGTGTAAGTAATAAAGCGATTAAATGCTTTTCTCGACCATTATTAAGTTTACTGGTCGCGATTTTTAACGCGTGCCTTCAAAATTGCTATTTTCCCTCCGCCTGGAAAGAGGCATCCACAAGCCAGGGAAACCTCGCGACCTCCCTGCTAGTTATAGTTCGAGAGAGTTCTTAAAACTCGTCTCAGCAATCACCTGTTCGGCAAAGGCCGTATCATTGATGAACAGTTCGGTTTTCGCCCGGCCCACTCATGTCCACAGCAAGTCCTCCGCTTAGTCGAATATGTCACGGAACCAAACAAAAAACTGTAGCTGTCTTCTTTGACGTAACTAAGGCCTTTGATAGAGTATGGCACGCCGGTTTGGTATATAAATTATATTCCCTCCAAGTACCTGATCGTCTCATACTCATTATTCAAAATTTCCTCTCCAATAGGTATTTTACATTTAGGCATGAGCGTACTCACTCGACCAGACGATTAATCAGAGCCGGAGTTCCACAAGGCTCCGCCCTCTCGCCCTTCCTGTACTCCGCGTACACCAACGACATATCGCGCCCGACGTCCGGCGTCCAGCTCGCGTTATAAGCCGATGATACCGCTCTCTTTTACAGAAATAGGTATAGGGACGTTGCCGCTCGCCGCCTCCAGAGGGCCATTGACGAGCTAGGTCAATGGTTCCGTCTCTGGAGGATTGAAGTAAACCTTGGAAAGTCGGCAGCTATACAATTTAAGTATAGCAAGCGTAGGAGTAAATTTGTTGTCGACTATGACACTCCCACATTAAAAATGTTGAACGCGAGAATTCCGTGGCAACGGTCTTATAAATACTTAGGTGTCACGCTCGACAGAAATCTCAACTTTCGAGATCACATCGCGCGTGTTAGAAAGACTGCGCTTTTCTACACAGCAAGGCTCGGAGCCTTGCTCGGTAGGAAAGCAAATTATCTAGGCGCAATAAGCGCACAATCTACAAAATGTGCATTAGGACGGTGATGACATACGCGTCCCCAGTCTTCGCTCACGCCGCCCCGACAGCACTGGATAGGCTACAAGTAATTCAGAACAAATTCTGTAGGTCAGCTACGGATGCACACTGGTGCGTCCGTAATTCAATTCTACATAGGGACCTGGAACTCCCCACCATATCTAAGTATATGAAGGACGCATCGAAGCGATTCTTCGACTTCGCGGGATCACATCCCAATCCTTCCCAATCCCAATCCTTCGAACGGCGGTTGACTATCAACCGCCGCCTCCCACCCACTTTATCCGTAGGCCACGGAACGTACTGTTCGATCCACCTGACGCTCTTACAGCGGCAGTTGATAGCCTCAACGACGTCAACGACACCCATGACTGACTTAGATTAGGTCAATCCGTTAGTTAGGTCATTGACTTAAGCTCCACCCACTCCACCCGCCCGGCCGCCGCAGACCGCTCTCGGCCGGGCAGGAGGAACGGGAACCGACCCTTGACGGTTTCCGGTGACATCCTATGCCGAGACGACACCCTTCAGGAGTCGTCCATAGAGCATGTCACGCGCCGTCGGCACTCACACGTGCCGTCCGGCCGCGCTCGGTGAAGCTATAGAAGTCGTCCGACTGGTCGCCAGACTCGTCGTTTGACTACCTAGCATAGCCGACCCTACTACTTCACCTTCAGGGGGAATTTTTTAGTGGGTTTCAGCCCCACACTACCCACGCGTACGGGCGCGAGGGTGTGCGGGATAGACATTTTTTACACCCTCCACTTTGCAAGTGGGAAACAAAAAAAAAATTAATGAAAAGCCAGTTCCGAGTTTTGCCTGTGGCGCATGGTCGTGCTCGCGACCGTTCATAGCAAAGCTTGCTACTAATTACGATAGCGTTTACGCTTACAGCGCGTTAGCGTTGCATTGTTACATCCGAGTGTAACAATTGTACGCGCTTAATTACGTGCAGTGATCATGTAATTCGCGTTTCGCTCCGTGTGTCGTGTAATATACGTGTCTAGTGTTACGTGTATAATACGTGTTAATTACGTGTATAAATCGAGTGTGGTGTTCCGGAGGTTCAGTACATCGCCGGGGTACTAAGTGTGTTTATAGTGAGTGTGTCCAGTTCGGTATATTACGTTAGCGGCCTCGTGGCCGTCGGCCTTTCGCGCGCGTGCCTGGCCGATAGCGCGCCCGCGAGCGGCCTGCCGCCTGCGGCAGGTGGCGCCCGTGACGTCGTTAACGGTCGCTCCCGCTTTCGCGCGCTTTAGCATTCGTTATTAATAACGATCATTCGCGCGCTTTTTCGCGTGATAAATTCGCGCTGTTTTGTGAGTTCACATAGTTTAGTGTTATTATATCATAATAATAAAGTTTTTTCATACTCAAAATTATTAAAATTTTAGATAGAAGTATAATTATTAAAAATTATTTTTAAATCACTTTCTTCATTTTCTACAAATGTGTTATTTTTAAAGCATTGGTTCAGAAATCAGCATGGCTAGTGTCGCCCCTGACCCGCTCGCGGCCGGGGGAGCCGCCAGGTCTCTCCAACCCCTGCCTATAGATGAGCTTAAATCCTTATTCATAAATTTTTTGGAACAGCATGGGTACGCAGTTCCACAAGAAGCTAACATCATTTTAGACGACGCGGTACATTGCTTGAGTGGTAGTGGCCGCGGTCCCAGTCCATGTCCGTCTGTGGCAAGTAACGGGAAGCGCTCTTTGAGCGTTATCTCGTCCGACGAGTTGTCGGGTCATTCCGACGTCACCGTCAAGGGTTCGGACGAAGATGATGGCCCGTTCCAAACAGTAATCGCTAAAAGGAAAACTAGAAAGGTAGCCCGTCGGCAACGAAAAATTAGTAGTAAATCTAGTAACTCGGATATGTAAATCGATACTAGACAGCTGAAACCGACAATTAAGATTGACTCGCCGGCTTCTACGGAGCCCCAGCAACCCAAGCGACGGTCACTGCCACAGGGAAAGTGACTGTCGGAGTAAATTCTTTCAAGAAGGCAGGAGTTAAACCATCTCCGCCACCCAAATCCAAAGCACCTCCACCTATGTATCTTAGAGATAAATCTAAGTGGAGTTTGATTGCAGCAGAGTGCACAAGGTTGCACATTAACTTCACCAAAGCCCAGAAGACTAAATCCGGCATAAAAATCTCCGTGGCATCTATCGAGGATTTCAGAAACCTCAATAGATACCTAATCCAAAATAATCTACCCTTCCATACGTTTGCGCTCGAGTAGGAGCGAAAGTAAAGCGGTTATTAAGGGTATTAAAACCGAATTAGATATAGATTACATCAAGGAGGACCTCCGCCGTCAGGGTATCCGATCCTGCGGTGCACAGAATGCACCGCAGCGATGGTTCAGGTTAGGAATGGTTCTGGCAATCTTGGAAAAGAATGACAGAGCCAATGAAATTTTAAAGAATTAGGTAATGTATGTGGCTCTCCGGTATACTGGTGGAAGCCCTTACAAGAAAAGGGTACCGGGTCAGTGCCATATGCCAGATGTATGGAATGCAGCGGCATATTATTATGCACAACGCTTGCGTCAAGCGTTTGGTCCCGCATTGACCAAAGACTGCGAGCGCTCCAAGGAATCAGGAGGTAAACCCTCTTGTTGCAATTGTGGCCAAGATCATACGGCCAATTATGGAGGGTGCCCGGAAGCGCCTGAACCTAAACCGTTTGTAGCTAAAAAGTAAATAGCCCAAACAAACTGAAGGACAGTACTGCAAAAGTAGTCAGTTTCTCCTTAAACAAATCTATCGATAAGACTGTACGGATGGACAAAGACATGCCCTCGTCTGCCGGCGGAAGGAGTATGGTCCAGCCCCTCGTGTGGAAAACTTATAGAATAAACCACTTCCGAGGGTTAGACCACGCCACGCTAAAAGACTATTATCAAAGAGTTCCAAAGAAGTCGCTACACAACAAAGAGTCCGTGACGTCAACTGTTATACATAAGCTCTACCAACTAAAGCTTCCAGATCGACTAGTAATTATTATCCACCAGTATATTAGTAATTAGTATATTAGTAATATATCTTAATTACTTCACCTTCCGACTTGACTACACGTACTCGTCAGTTAGACCAATAAGGGCTGGAGTACCTCAAAGCTCCACGCTCTCCCCTCTGCTGTACTCTGCGTACGTAAATGACATCCCACGGCCGAAAACATTCGCGTTTATTTATTCCGATTACACTGGTCTGCAAAATAAAAAAAATCCTGCTTTTTACTTCACACATAACGAATGATAAATTAGATGATCCTGAATAGAAATATAGTATTAAACTCATTCTTTGTGGCCAATTTTTTACTAGGTAATGCTTTTCTCTAACGCAACTGTCCCATTCGCATAAAAAAAGCAACAAAATTTGGTATATCCTCCTTACAGTTTAGTTAACATTGCTACAGTTTTAGATCAGCACAAATATTCTACGTATACTGTGAATATTTAATTCTTTCAATAACGACTTCATATTTCTATAATTTTCTTTTATGTTTGTTGAGTGTGCAAGGAAAACAAGGATATTTATTGCCGTTATGAAGTAAAACAGCTTCAAACTGATTTTGGACGAATCAATAAAAGTCGCTGTTTTTCCGGATCTTCAGGAAAACTCTTCTCGTAGAAATTCTTTAGCATCATTGCAAAATACTAAATCATCCTTTGGTGACGTACTCATAAAATCTTCTTGCCTGTAATGAAAATATGTGCTCTCGTCTTTTGTCTAACAAATTCCATTGTTTTAATCTTGATCCAAGTAGTTGAGATTTTGAGAGTCCTAAATCGCAAACGAGATTATTCAAATTAGATTGCGTACGAAATTTCTATATATGATAGAAAAAAAAGGAAAGCAAACATCGATTCAGCATATTAAGCTCTTCATATTCGTCGTATCTTTATTTAAAGGAGGATTTGGTTGCAGACCGGTGTTATTGAGTTGATATGAATTATTTTTTGCTTTTTAAACATATAAACTTTACTTAAGCTTTGAGCAACAATGCACAGAAAATCCCCCATACGACTCGGAACACGTTCACAAAGTGGAAGAGGAGGTTCGTCACAGAGTCTCCCACCCAAAGACGATCTGGATCCTATCACACAAGACGAAATTAGTAAGCACATTAAAGGGCTTGAAGTCAGAAAAGCCCCATTCAAGGATTCCATTAGTAGTAAAGCACGAAGTGTTTTTTGCGCCAGTAGTAGCTCTCTTGGTCGCGATTTTCAATACGTGCATTAAAAATTGTTACTTTCCTACAGTTTGGAAAGAAGTTGTAGTTATAGGAATTCCTAAACCGGGAAAGCCACGTGACCTCCCCGCCAGTTACAGACCTATTAATCTTTAGTGTATTCGGTAAATTATTTGAAGAACCTCCACCTCTTTGTCCTCTTATCAATAAGTATGCTACGGGTTGTAAACTCGCTATGATGGGCCACGGTACATTCATCATAGTCTCGGTCTACCTCCCGTCTCCTAAACAATTGCTCCGGCGCGACCTTAGATCTCTCCTTGCCCTAGGGGATGCCGTTATCCAATTCGACGATTTTAATTGCAAAAAGCCCAGGTGGCGTTGTCCGGTTACTATAATGAAGACAAACTAGATTTCGATATTATCGCGCTCTCTACGTCGACTGATTTCCCGACATTACAACTAATAGGCCCCCCACGTTAGACATTGCTATAACTAAGAGTCGCAATTAACCTAACTCGTAACACCGATTCAAATACGAGTGAGTTAACGTTAGCTGACGCTATTTGCGATTAAGTCGGCGAGCAGAGTCGAGAGTCACATGCGAGCCGTCTAAGACTCAGGCCGATCAGCCAACTCTCAACGGAAACGTATGCGAATGGATGGCATTTCGAGCGGCAAATATAATAACAATACGTCGGGATTATTCAGTGCTGCGCAAAGCGTAGCGTGGACCCGTAAAGCGCTTGGCGGTGGAGCGCGAGAAACTCCTCAAACTTTAATACGTACCGCTACGAATAGTGCGAGCGGTCGAGCGAAGGTTGGGACGACCTGACGCTACTACACAACAGGAGTTACATACATTACGACGTATAGCGCCAATGAATGACGGAATGAGCGATCTTATCTCTTTCGCTAATAAAATGAACAATTGTATCGCGTCCACACGTACAGTAAACAAGTCGAGCTACCTGTTCGCCCCGATAACTTCAGTAAGTCCCGCCCGAAGTTCAATTTAACTATGTAACTTTACGACAAAAAGCTTATAACAATAATGTGACGACTATGTAGGTATTCACAAGAATATTACTTGTGTTATAACTGTAAATATAAAGTAAAATAGTTAGGCACTACTTGGAGTTTATAGGTGCTGTTTGATTTTTGATGTAAAACGATATGGTTTTTGTTACACGAGCAATCAAGCTGAACATATCAACTTTATAAAAATAATCTAAACACAACAAAAACGTAACAGCTAACTGTAATTTACATTTTTAATGCCTAAAAGGTATAGCAATTATTAATATAAGCAATTATTTGCAAATGTCAATATCAGATGGTCAAAATAGTTTTCACTGATAACATTTATAACTTAAATCACAGTGAAAATTCACAATAAGAAAGTTTGTTCAGATAAGAGTTAGTACACTGATTTATTTTTAATATTTGAACCTGATGTGACCATCGTCCATGCATTCACCAACAAACACATTAATCATTTCTAGTGCTTTAATTTAAACATAAATGACATCGATATACTCTTTGCTCATATGACTAATAAAGCTTCAAGTTTTAGGAACTTTTACTTCTTAATATTCACATTTTAAAATGACAATAGATCAGAATTTAATAATTCTCTAGAATCACATAGTCTTTCCTTAACCCCGAAATATTTAATTGAATTTAATTCTACTCAATGACTTTACACACGAACCCCATCAATGGGCAGCTGGTGTTCAAAACTTTTATTAAGAGTGGGTTATCATAAACACTCTTCGTGGCACAATCTACATAAGAAATGACCTCTTTCGAGATCATTGTAAATGGATCCTTGGTTTCCCGTTCAAGAATATGAACATGCAACAAGCTTCGAACATGTAACCAAAAAGGAAACCAAACTTTCATAACGGCAGGGCGGTGCCTGCATAGGCCTAAATTGCGACACGGATGGCCCTTCGCTCCACCGATTCATCTTCATGCCAAACAAATAAACGCTATTGAAGTACTTGCATTTGCTGTAACCGCCGGCCACGAGCAGCGCATCGCGCGTCGCCTGCCGCGATCCCTTACCGGAATCCTCCATAACACATACATATTCCCGATTTTCCCTGTAAAAGTAAAAAATAATAATAACTATTAACATTGTCTGCCTACAGTAGCCCATTTTAGGATATAGTCCCATTTCAGAAAATAGGAAATAACCATAGAAAAATTGGAGTGAGCGGGATAAAAACAACGAGTGAATAATGATTGAGAAAGAAAGGTGTTATTTGTGATGCGAAATGATTCTCATTACACGAACTGTAATGACCTGGTCAAGATAGAAGGCTGTCGTTAATTGAAGTTAACTAAGGTCTATTCTACATAAAAATCAAAAAAATTACCATGTAAGCCATGAACCCTAATCCCACACAGAAAACAGGTCGACAGTCAGAGTACTATGGTAAGTCTCACCCTGGACCCAACCACTGACCTTAATGTTTTTGAGATATGATATTAGGTTTATTTTTCTAGTCTCGATTGTTGATCAGAAGATTGACCATTAACATAAATTAGAACACAACTAAATATGCCACTAGAGTTATTACCTGAGTTGGTTCAAAAAATAACCATGTGTTTTTCTTGTATCATATAAATTACTATTGTAAAATGCATACAGTTTCTTAAAGATGATTAATAGTAATTAATTTTTCCATACAATTATTGCCTTGCGTGTAGATGAGGCAAGTCATTTAAAAGCAGTTTTAAATTTCCTATAATCGGTAAAATGAGTAACATAACAAAATTTGTAAAGATATCACTAAGGTCTATATTCTAAATGTCTACTTAGCAAGAATGTTAGACTGATCCTGATTCTGATCTCATCTCTCCACTCGATTTCCCCCAGTCCGTCTCAAGTTTAGTCCCGCTGCCGCTTTTGACTTTTATCCGTGTTCCAAATCCGATTCTGCTTCCTGTCCCGTTGATAATTTTGGTTCTGCTACCAATCATAGCTCCGATTTGGACCAAGCCAAGGGTTCATGCTAATATTAAAATAAAATATAACCAATTACTCGATAAGTGACCGATTTGGAGGGGGCCAAGGGCCTAAGGAACTCCAGCCCCACTCGCCCCTAAAAGCTCTGTTTTAAAGTACTTTATCTTGATAATACCTACCTCTTTTTGATTCAAGGCCCTTCCAAACCAAAATCTTGAATCCGCTACTGCTCGGGGATAGTTTAGCTTTTTTATTCTATTTTAGCGGGCTTCCATTAACATAGAATGTAACGTATGAATCTAACGTAGAAATCTGAAGTTTTATTACAAAAAATGGAAAAACGCTACACAAGCGAAAAAAATTGTAGCATTTATAGATCTAATGCAGTGTCGGTAAGAGTAGCACAGACCTGGTTCAAGCATTTTTAGTCCAGTAATTTTGACGTCAAAGATGAACCTTGCTCTGGTCGACCTGTTATGAATAAAGTCAATGCCATTTTGGAAAACGTAGAGCAAGATCGGCATATTAGTTCTTATGGTATGGCTAAAGAGCTGAATATTAACCAAAATACAGTTTGGAGCCATTTGAAAAAGCTGAATATACAACAATGCTCGATATTTGGGTCGCACACGAGCTTACTGAAAGAAATGTAATGAATCGTGTACTCATTTGCCATTCTCTATTGAAATGTAATGAGACCAAACCGGTTTTGAAAAGATTGATCAGTTGAGATGAAAAACGGATTTCAGACAACAAGAATGAGCGAATAAGATCATACTGTGTATATGGTGGGACTGGAAGGATATTACTCATTACGAGCTTTTACCTCCGGGCAAAACCATCAATTCAGATTGCGACTGCCAACAGTTGATAAGACTCAAGCAAGAAGTAGAGAAAATCGGCCAGGATTGGTCAACAGAAAGGTGTCGTTTTTCATCATGATAATGCCAGACCACACATATCTTTAGCCACTCAGCAAGTATTGAGAAAGTTTGTTTGGGCAGTGTTAATGCATCACAATTTAGCCCTGAATTCGCACCCTCAGATTTTCACCTATTTCTGTCTCTTCAGAATTCTTTAGGTAGGTTAGGTTATCATCAAGAGAGGACTTGTCGCAGTTTTTTGAACAAAACTCCCAAAATTTCTACAGCAATGGGATCATGTCACTACCTACAAAACGACAACAAGTTGTTGAACAAAATATCATATATACATTATTAAATGTAATTTAAATATTATGAAAAATTATCTTAAATTTGTATATAAAATATAAAAACTCTTTTTCTCCGACCTTATGTAACATTAAAAGAGGTTGTTTAATGTTTGAAGCTATTATTAATGCATGATATCTACTATTAATGCATGAAACATAAATTTTGTTTATTTTTCTACATTCAAATATCCCTAAATCAGTCTTATCGCTCAAGCGCTTTTTAGATTCTGATAAGGAATTTATAAAAATTTGATATTATTTTTACAAAAATCATCAAGTGAAAGTCGGACTGGCACACCTAAGATTCCATACTACATGATACATTAGCATTAAATACTCTGAGAAACTATTTTCAACTCATCCATTTGCAGAATCTTAGCACAAGCCCCACTCACAATTGGCTGATCTTTATTTACTATCTTCTTAAGTTTGCACTATAGCCAAGTCTAATTTGATATTCGCTTACGTCGCTGCTTTTATGATATTTTTATAGTTAAAAATAATAAACGGATTTGCACTAATGATGGACGCACAAACTAAGTGTCAGTTCATACTGGGCATTAAACAAACCGAAACAAAGCAACTATAGATTTCTTATAAGTTTTCCCATAATCTACATGTAAATAACTAATTTGTTCAAATTTTAGGTGTGGTGATTACTGAGATAAGGGACGATGATCAGTTTCGTGTGTCTCCTTAAATAACATAAGATTATTTACTTGGAGACTACAAAAAAGTATATTTATTTGAAATTCTCACAATAAGCAGTTTCATTTGATGAGTCAATAAACAGTTAATACTTTTATTTTAATTTTCTGATTAACCCCAAAGGTTGTCTTAATATTTAAAATCCATTTATTTATGCAACACGCCGTTTTTATGTCAGACATTTGGTATATGTTTATATACCAAATGCCAACTTAATCGATACAGTCGATTCAGAACAAATTGGCTGTGACAGACAAACACACGAGTGATCCTATAGGGTTCTGTTTCTTCATTTGGAAGTACGGAAGGTATAAAGGCACAATGCTTACCATATCGCCGGCACCAAGCGCCTCGCCTCAGCCCCCGACTGGTAACGGAGCAAGTTGCGGGTGCAGTAGTCGTCTCGGGCCCGACCTCCAATAAGCACACTGCTCCTGTAACACCGTACAGATGTATCGGCACACTGTTCACAACTGCAGAGATCTGTGACGTCACGCCGTGAACAGCATACAATACGCCATCACCACCAGCAGTAATACGCAGGTGAGCTCTGTATGCGCGCGGGGAAGAGGAGGAATGACACACGTCTTTCATCGGTAAACTTGTGGTCACCTGACAAGTTTCAGTAACTATATCTCTACAGCTAAACCCTAAAAACCTTACATTAAAATTGAGTTTTGCTTAAGATACGCATTCAGTATTTTGAGAAAGAGCAAAACCAAAGAAATAAAACGTTTTAAGTTAGAATAAGTAAGTATTTTGTCCCAATTTGTTGAATGAAAAGACCTATTTTATATTTAATACAAAATTTTCTATATCAAATATGTATTTAATAAAATTTTAATTGGTTACTATCTTTTAGATAAGATAACATATACTATTTGCAGATGCATTATTCTGAGTAGGCGTTGTTCCTCATGTACTATCTCTCACCTTAAATTACATACAAAAACAAATGACATTATTTCATCTTCTGTTTGAGGGCTGCTTAGCAACTGATGGATGACAATTCTTTTTATTACACGCGTGGTTTAATTTACATTCTTGAATTTGATTGAGATATTCCGCACATAATATATTCACATGGTTACCTTAAAGGCATATAAACTCTTCAATTAAAATTTAATTTATTATTAATAAATAGAAAAGTATTTAATTTCATAGCTTATTTATAATGTGTCAAAATTTTCTAAATTTCCAACATTGGCAAATGGTCAAAACGAAATAATAAATATAAAAAGAAAAATACTTACATCTAAATTATTTGTGTCGATTGTTTATTACTAAGTAATGGCTGACGTCTCACCATCGTAGGTCTTCATTCCCGATCAGGCTCCAGTCAATGCTCACTGGATCAAAGCTGAGATGGCCGAGCCCCTGCGGCCGTCCACTGCTCCGACAGCATTAAGCTTTCTGTTTGGCGCCGCCACTCCTAACTATTTCCGTGCTTCCTTCGTAGGGACAACGTGTGGCCATTTGCATTGCAATCTGAAAATAGCAAACTTAACAAAATTTTTACTTTTTCACAAGATTAGATAAATATGCCTGCCATGGACTTAGGTATACCAAGTTTTAAATTACATAAAATAGCCATGAGCTGTTTTTATTTAAAACTAATAAGCAGTTACTGGGGATTGTCAAATTGACACTGAACATCAATTATATACATTTCACATTGTTTAATAATTAATCAAAATACATGGCGGGCTGTGAAATCTCCATTTTACTAAATAATTAACCTTTCATATTCCTTTGATTTTATGTTCTTTTGCCTTGCTTTAACTGGAAGCGACTTTGAAAACAAGTAATTAAATATTTTTGAAACATGTCTAAAAATATTCAAGTATGTTTTTTTGTAATTTATTTTATTTCATGTTATTAAAATGGTGAATAATTAAAATTTTATAATTCATTTACCTACTTTACATGTGGATTAAGCTATAGTTAATAAAACTGGCCAGCCACATCACCTTTACTTTTGTACTGAGCAAGCGGAAAACCAGTTCCGATCCCGAATTTATTGTCCATTGGTAATCATTCCAGGGTCTTTACATTCTTATTTTGAGTACAACTAGCAAATTATTCTTATAAAACTATATAAAATATTCTTATTCTTTTAATGTAAAATTTCTACAAGATATGCAAATCACATTTTATTCACTTCCATATTAAATTAATTCACCCTATTTCTTCTACTATTAGAAATAGTTGGAATTATATAAATGAGGGAAAATGTGTAGGTAGATTGGTAAGGAATTAATTAAGGAGTGTTGTGGCTTTCATCATCAGCTCAGCAGTGTGAAATGAAAACCATCAGATGCATAAACTTGAATAACAATAAAAAAAAAGTGCTTAAACTCAATATATCTGCCAAAAATAATTGAGGGTATCCCTCCATTTCCCTGAGATTCCATCATCAGATCCTGACTTAAACAAATTAAATAACAGCATTCCATATTGTTTAATGATTTATAGTCTAACGATATATGAAATGTAAGAAATGAATCGGCTATTTGAATGACACAAGGCAATAAATATAATTACAAACATACACACATCATGCCCCTCAACTTGGCTTAACTTCGCTTCAAAACGTTGGTCATAAAAAAAAGCTCAAATTTATACAAATTAATTTTTCAATAAGAAAATTGTGTTATCAAGCATCAGAGATTGTTCCATTATGGCCTTTCCTCATTTTCATTTTTTAAATAAACCTTATAAAAGTACTGTATTTTAAGAAAATTGTTAGTTATTACACTGTAACCTTTAATGTGTTATTAACATTACCCCACTATCATTTATTGTTCTGATTATAATTTTAAAGGTAAGATCTTTAATATACATACATATATTTTGGAGTAGTTTTTAATACTACTTTTCAAAGTAGGTTGAATATTTTCATAAAACATTACAAAATAGTAGTAGTAGTATAATGATAATCTACAACTTACTGTGGCATTGAGATGTTTCCAACGGTATGGAGATTTCTAGTCGACTCAGGAAACGATGAACATAGTTTTCTCAACTGGTGCCTGTGGTTCCAATCCGATCCATTCACTCCAGATGGTAGTATAAGTGTACTAGAATAAAAATTACTTTTATAGTTTACTTATTTATAAAAAATATAAGAAATCAACAAATTGTCACACTCTAGATTCTGGAAGACGGACATTCATATATTTTATCTATACATTCAAAAGTTTACATATTAAACATACCAGCAGTTGCTTCACTCTGCAAACACTTTTCTTGTGATGAAACAGTTTACTCGTCACGCCAGCGATATGGAGTGAGCAGTCAATTTATAAGTAGGTACTGCCACTCAATGAAAAGAGAAATCTAAAAATTGCATTTTAATGCCGAAACGTTTAAAATGACATCTCTATCATAACATATAGAAGTTATATGTACAGAGGTTTATGATTTAATTTACAGACATCTTGGAAAAGCGACCAACTCCATGAAAAGTAACGACCCAACATCAGTTACCGAATAAAAACTTTGAAAATTAACTAATAATCAAAAGTGACTTGGATACTACAACATCGCACGGTCCAAAACAATTATATTTCAATATCATTTACAACATACATGGTGTGCACGCGTGAAAGACCTTCTGAGAACACAATATATAACTTTCCTTACTACAGGAAGTAAAACAGGTATTATTACGGAATAGGAATTTCAAATACATATACCCGAAATGTCCACTTCGCCATGTACTCGATTTTACTTAACTATTGTCGGCCCTGCGTTTAACATGTGTTGCTTAAACTCTCTGTATATCTTTAATAATTCAATAAATGATATAAAGTTTGGAACGCATTATCATTTAAATTGAAGTGAAATATATATAATTAGCAATTAAGAAACTTAGTTCCAAAACTCCTACTGTTTATTTAATGTTGAACGTAGATAGTAAAAATTTTAGAATGGTTGTTTTTGTAGTGTTCAATCTGAAAATGTTAAAATAGAGTTAGGGTTAAAATTATATTTACATGCATCCTGCATGAATGGAGCGAGGGCTTATTATTTAATAGTTCGTCTAAAAAATCAACACATAATATAATTTTTTGTTTACTTCTAGCATAGTGAAGTTTGAGAAAAACCAGCACAATTCATAGTGTATAGCACGTTTGACTCCGAAATTAACATTTTATACAGACTCTTCCGGAAATTTTATAATAATGAATGATATAAAAAACATCGAGCTCGGACCACTTTTTCCAAAATTAAATATTTTTTCATTTTAATTATCTTGTTTATGAATAATTCCTAACGATTTTAAACGATGCAAGACCGCTTGCATTGCAGTCATTTCTAAAATAAGTATAGTTCCTTTTGTATTTGAAACGAATCTTCCTCCAACAATTCTTTAAATTTTACACCCCACATTTTTGGCCTTTCACTGCCACCCGATTCTCTTATTGCTGAGGACCAAAAGAAATGGAGCCTTCCAACATTTATAAGAATAGAATTAGGTTTCTAAACCAGTGAACTTTCCATGGTTTAACTCCTAGGGCGACCTTCGCGCACCAGCATTCTCAGAGGTGTCGACCCACTTCGAAGCCTCTCGTCACTCCGAGGAAATACCGAGTGGAACTACCGTAAGACACTCACGCGCAAACGCCATCTGTTGTCGATCGGGTACGTCCGGTGCAGCTGACCGCAGCCCACGGCTGACAATGAAAACCATAATTACGCTTTGGGGTTTTTTAGTTCTATAAGACTGATACTCCATGCACACACGGGTGCGTGGATAGCTCATCAGGTTTTTATCGCAAGACGAAAACTAAACAAAAAGCCGAGTCATAGTCTGGTCGATTGTTTCATCGAGGTGGATGTCCTTGCACTATCGCTATCAGCGATCTTCAGCACTCGCATTTTAGCTTTCGTTTCGTTTATTCCAGTAACCTAAATTAGATTACGTTATTTGAATACGCTTAGGTACTCGTGAGTGCATATGCGCGCGCGTATGCTTGGGTATATATTTGTTCGATATTCGCTATCTCGCGTTACGTTAAACTTATATTACTTGATAGTCGTAATCAAATATGTAATTACACTCTCAGTGTTTTTGTTTTCCCAACACTTAATTTTGTATTTAAATGGATGTCGAAAGAACGGCGCCTCTTATCGCAGGTATTTACATACTTAAGGGGTGTGCCTACAATGTAAACTGTAATCTAGATTAACCCCTCGAACGCGCACCCAAAAATAGTACCTACTTCGGCCGCGCAACTCCCCTGGAGTTTCAATTGCAAAGCGCCCCCTATTCACAAATTTTGTAAAATAAACTGAAATGTTGATATTTATCATATTAATGTATTTTTTTTTTGATTGTCAATTAGATTCTAATTACATATTAAATAGTCACATTATCACAAACTTAGTATTCTAACGGGAACATAATTGGGAAGTTGCTCAACCTATGTTATAATTACATCCCTCTTTTTTACTGAATATACACTATAATAATATTCACTATTTTATCACGAAAATCACATAACGTTTTCATAACACTATTCAAGACTTGAAAATAATTATATTCCTGACACTAAACATACTTATTTTACTAAAAACAGATACAAAGCCGAGACGTCAGAACGCCCCATTTTAGATTGCTTGCACTTTCTATCAAACAATTGCGCCTAATTGCAGCTGCAGTGAACAAAATATCAGATTAGCTAAACATATGTTTTTATTTTTGTTAGTGAGGAATTACAATGTAATTATTGTATAATTTTATGTTTATTTATTTTGTCATAGTGATATTATTTTTTATTTTATTATATACATATACACATTTCCATGATTATTATGTTGTAATAAAATAATTATATCATAATATATTGCATATAATATACAGTTACTATATATATATATATAGTAAAATGGTTATATCAAAATATTTCATTACATATATTTGTAATTCATTATTTATACATTTTTTTTTTTGTTTTTCCTAAATGATTGTCATAAATTATGAACTACAAATGCAATAAATTGTTAGTAATTATTACTTTAAATATATCAGCTTCAGAGAAGAAATGAAAGAAACATCATGTGCAATTTCAAAAATTTTATTGTCATATAAAATAAGGCATAAAAAGTAGTAAAATATAAAACAATAAAATCTTATTCCTAGGCTTACCTTTTTAAACCTATAAACTGTATTTATATAATAATAGACTTTATTCCTAGAATTATATTTGCATTTTACGTACAAATTACTTTATTTATAATAAAAATTTTTACAGACATGGTAAATTTAAATTTATTGCTGATATCTCAGAAATTCTATACATGTTTTTTATGGGCAAAAATATTACAATCATTACTCTAAAATTCAAATATGTTAAAAATAAAATATTTTAAAATTACCGCTCTTTTGTAGGCAGTTTTGAAGAAAGGAGAAAGTGCAACAAATTCGAGCAGAGATGTTTTTAAATCCAATTATTCACAATTACATCCCAATATAAAGCTATTATTAAAAATGAAACAAGTTTCAGAATACAAAATAATTATAATGAAAATAAAAAAAAGCGTAAAAAATTCACCAAATATGTAGAAGCCAGAGAAAATGTCTAAAATATAAAATAATTCAAATCGAACAGTCCCAAGCCTCAAAAAGAACATTAAAATATGATATAACACACTAAATCGAGCATGATTGATAAAAGTTATAAATATGTCGGAATTTTATTCAGTGTCAGTCTAACCACTATGATACGTGTACAGTTGTACACATGTACACTTCTGAACAGCCATACACTTCTGAACGTGAATATCAACGAACTTTATGTTTTTTTTGTTTATTCAATATTTTTTTCGTTTCTCATGCTTTAATTCCATTTTTTAGTATGTCCAATTCAAGAAAAAAAATATAAAAGTCGTTGATATTCATTTTCAAAAGTCGCACGAAAAATATAAAGTACTTGAAACTTTGAAAAATTTGGAGCGACCTTTAAATATTAAAATTTCGACTTGAGATTTTCAGGATCTTTACCATTTTTCTTGAAGAAAAAAATGAAATAATGAGAAAAAAAAACTTCAAACAAAAAAAAAATTGGGTGCGTGTACTTATGTACGCGCGTGAGAAGTTATACTTGTTCGGAAAGATGTACAAAACGAGCCCAAACTCGATGGGGTTGCGTTGTTTAATTACGGAGTTCCTATGGCCACCTTCCAGCTCCATCATCAGACTCTGGTTACCATATAGTACCAAAGTACTCGTCAAGACGAATCAAACGAGCCCAAACTCGATGGGGTTGCGTCGTTTAATTACGGAGTTCCTATGGCCACCTTCCGGCTCCATCATCAGACTCTGGTTACCACATAGTACCAAAGTACTCGGCAAAACGAATCAAACGAGCCCAAACTCGATGGGGTTGCGTCGTTTAATTACGGAGTTCCTATGGCCACCTTCCAGCTCCATCATCAGACTCTGGTTACCATATAGCACCAAAGTACTCGTCAAGACGAATCAAACGAGCCCAAACTCGATGGGGTTGCGTCGTTTAATTACGGAGTTCCTATGGTCACCTTCCAGCTCCATCATCAGACTCTGGTTACCATATAGCACCAAAGTACTCCGCAAGACGAATCAAACGAGCTCAAACTCGATGGGGTTGCGTCGTTTAATTACGGAGTTCCTATGGCCACCTTTCAGCTCCATCATCAGATCAGCTCTATGTCATAATAATATTGCATTGTCATGCGATTTATACATGCATGCAAAATTTCATTTAAATTTTAAAATTAAATAAATAAATTTTTATTTTCTTATATTAAATGTACATAAATTCTCTCATTATTCGAAATTCGAATTCTAAATTGGGCAGCTTCAATCTGTTAATTTTGTGTCACATAATCTTAAAATTTCCTCTCATTATTTTTTCATAACGCGCCTAAAGAAGTATAACTTCAAAAACCAAAATTTGACGATTTAGAAACTTTTTAATATTTAGACAACCCTTTAAAAATATTTTTTGAGCTGCCGTTTAGAGACAAAACATTGTGAACTTAGATAATTTTGTACAACACTCGGAAAAAAAATCATTTTTTTGGTCACTAATGTACATGTTTAGATTTTTTAAACAATAGTTGACAATTTCAAAGTGAAAACAAAGGGAAAACATATCCACAAACAGGTTGGCAAAAATTTCTGGTAAAAGCAATAATATTCATATTCATATGGGCATATCAAACAATACACATTGCCTAAAAATATCTCAATGTTGACATATATCCTCAAAGGTAGTAAAATATATTCCATATGACAAGAATATTAAAAAATAGTCTATTCATTTTGACAATTTGATACAGAAATTGTCTGTTTGTTATAAATTTCATTTACGCAAAGATATTTTAGTACTTATTTCAAAACAAATTCTTCAAAATTATTGTCGTCATGGATTTTCTTTGCGAAATTCGTATTTTGTGGATGTCATCACACTTTTAGACGAATATTGTCAGGAAGGAAATACAGCAAATATATGATATATAAACAGTCATACATAGAAATAAATAAGGATATGGATGTATGCAAAAGTCTACCTTGAACAAATTCAAGCTTCAAAAGGGTTTCAAGTAAATGAATGACGTGAAAGCTACGCAAACACCTTTAAAATTGCAGTCTGACATAATAACCGACACTCATATTCTCTTATAAAGTCTCTCCCAACATGATACTTACATATCCCGCTATCAAAATTCATTCATTCATTCTATAATAATCTAGTGCACTATATCCAAAATTGTTTACTGTAGTTTCAAAGAGTATCATACCTTAGAAGTCGATGGGGTTGGTTCAATCAGTTCATTTCGTTGATTTTGTCGACCCAGCCCATATCCTCGTCTAGGGTTGTCTCGTTTTAGTCTACGTGGAGTTAGAGTATCTACTGAATGATACTCAAGGAAACAATCGTCTTTCAAGACGCATAATCCAATTTTGCTTATGGCATATTTTAGTGAACACATCTGGCAACATAACGTATCGCCAATAATAGGCAAATGGTTTTTAATCCTGTCCAGTTGTAATTCTGGTCGCGATGTCAGATTGCGAACCGGTGCGGGAGGCATGTGCCGCATATTCAACGATACTGCAATCTGATATCGAAACTCTCTGTGTATCATTATATTCTTTTCATCATATGTTTTGCTATGATTATCCTTGCACAAAATAGCTATGCACATATGTGTTCAATAACCTTTTGAACATCTTTATATACCATTTTATACCTCTCTTTCTTTCCATCGGGTACATGAGAGCTTTTGATCTTTTAGATCAATGCTCCCCATAGTTGTATTGTAGTCTTTCACACCTATAGGTTTCTAACTTTGCTCACCAGCCTTTGTTCCCATGTAAGTGCTGTTGTCGTGGAAGGTGCTAATCATCGATGCGATATTTAAATACTTTCATGCAAACACCATTTTAACATTGTCCGATTGAACACGACAAAAAAAAACCGTTCTAAAATTTTTACTATCTACATACAATACTAAATAAGCAGTAGGAGTTTTGGAACTAAGTTTCTTAATTGCTAATTATATATATTTCACTTCAATTTAAATGATAATGCGTTCCAAACTTTATATCATTTATTGAATTATTAAAGATATACAGAGAGTTTAAGCAACACATGTTAAACGCAGGGCCGACAATAGTTAAGTAAAATCGAGTACATGGCGAAGTGGACATTTCGGGTATATGTATTTGAAATTCCTATTCCGTAATAATACCTGTTTTACTTCCTTGTAGTAAGGAAAGTTATATATTGTGTTCTCAGAAGGTCTTTCACGCGTGCACACCATGTATGTTGTAAATGATATTGAAATATAATTGTTTTGGACCGTGCGATGTTGTAGTATCCAAGTCACTTTTGATTATTAGTTAATTTTCAAAGTTTTTATTCGGTAACTGATGTTGGGTCGTTACTTTTCATGGAGTTGGTCGCTTTTCCAAGATGTCTGTAAATTAAATCATAAACCTCTGTACATATAACTTCTATATGTTATGATAGAGATGTCATTTTAAACGTTTCGGCATTAAAATGCAATTTTTAGATTTCTCCTTTTCATTGAGTGGCAGTACCTACTTATAAATTGACTGCTCACTCCATATCGCTGGCGTGACGAGTAAACTGTTTCATCACAAGAAAAGTGTTTGCAGAGTGAAGCAACTGCTGGTATGTTTAATATGTAAACTTTTGAATGTATAGATAAAATATATGAATGTCCGTCTTCCAGAATCTAGAGTGTGACAATTTGTTGATTTCTTATATTTTTTATAAATAAGTAAACTATAAAAGTAATTTTTATTCTAGTACACTTATACTACCATCTGGAGTGAATGGATCGGATTGGAACCACAGGCACCAGTTGAGAAAACTATGTTCATCGTTTCCTGAGTCGACTAGAAATCTCCATACCGTTGGAAACATCTCCAATGCCACAGTAAGTTGTAGATTATCATTATACTACTACTACTATTTTGTAATGTTTTATGAAAATATTCAACCTACCCTTTGAAAAGTAGTATTAAAAAACTACTCCAAAATATATGTATGTATATTAAAGATCTTACCTTTAAAATTATAATCAGAACAATAAATGATAGTGGGGTAATGTTAATAACACATTAAAGGTTACAGTGTAATAACTAACAATTTTCTTAAAATACAGTACTTTTATAAGGTTATATTTAAAAAAATGAAAATGAGGAAAGGCCATAATGGAACAATCTCTGATGCTTGATAACACAATTTTCTTATTGAAAAATTAATTTGTATAAATTTGAGCTTTTTTTTATGACCAACGTTTTGAAGCGAAGTTAAGCCAAGTTGAGGGGCATGATGTGTGTATGTTTGTAATTATATTTATTGCCTTGTGTCATTCAAATAGCCGATTCATTTCTTACATTTCATATATCGTTAGACTATAAATCATTAAACAATATGGAATGCTGTTATTTAATTTGTTTAAGTCAGGATCTGATGATGGAATCTCAGGGAAATGGAGGGATACCCTCAATTATTTTTGGCAGATATATTGAGTTTAAGCACTTTTTTTTTATTGTTATTCAAGTTTATGCATCTGATGGTTTTCATTTCACACTGCTGAGCTGATGATGAAAGCCACAACACTCCTTAATTAATTCCTTACCAATCTACCTACACATTTTCCCTCATTTATATAATTCCAACTATTTCTAATAGTAGAAGAAATAGGGTGAATTAATTTAATATGGAAGTGAATAAAAATGTGATTTGCATATCTTGTAGAAATTTTACATTAAAAAGAATAAGAATATTTTATATAGTTTTTATAAGAATAATTTGCTAGTTGTACTCAAAATAAGAATGTAAAGACCCTGGAATGATTACCAATGGACAATAAATTCGGGATCGGAACTGGTTTTCCGCTTGCTCAGTACAAAAGTAAAGGTGATGTGGCTGGCCAGTTTTATTAACTATAGCTTAATCCACATGTAAAGTAGGTAAATGAATTATAAAATTTTAATTATTCACCATTTTAATAACATGAAATAAAATAAATTACAAAAAAACATACTTGAATATTTTTAGACATGTTTCAAAAATATTTAATTACTTGTTTTCAAAGTCGCTTCCAGTTAAAGCAAGGCAAAAGAACATAAAATCAAAGGAATATGAAAAGTTAAATATTTAGTAAAATGGAGATTTTTTTCAAGTTAGACAGACATAGCTGCAGAGATGTAACAAAATACTTTTGAAAAAATATTTGAGTACAAAATGCAAATACTTTTTTAATATAGTATTTCAAATACTAGATACAAAATACTTTTGCCTTTGGTATTTAAATACTAAATACAAAATACGTATTTTCAAAATACTTAATCGAAATAAAATACTTTTGTTAAAATTATTTGTATTCTTTATTTATTAACGATTTTAAAATTACAAGCTCTTTAAAAGAGTATCAGACATGTTGCGTCTGTGTGGACGCATTATCATATCACCATACGAAAAGAGCCGTTCCACTGGTGCCGAACTCGGAGACAAGTGTTGTATCGTAAAAGACTTTTTATAGTTGGATATGTGTTGAGGATATTCAGACTTGTGTCTTCATCTCTTAAATATTGGAGGGCTCCAAATCAGTGCAGGTGCTGCTGTTGCCATCAGTAGAGGTTGTTGAGGAGTCTGAATCATTGAACATATAATAAGACTCACTTTTTGCTTCTTTTCAATGTTGATGTTTGTAGGTGTGCACTTTTAAAATCTTCTTGTTTGAATTTCCGCAATTCTGCAATGAACAACTCCTTCACATACTCCCTTTCAGCTCTTGGTACCCACTTTAACTTGAAGAAGGATATGATCATGACACAGCTGCTAAAATGCTGTCTTTGGCACGAGTGTCATGTAAGTTATATTTTTCAAACCGATTTTGTATACTTTTCTTTATTATATCAATTAAACCACCACAATATAATGGATTTTCTTGCTTCAATAAGTCAACATTTTGTGCATTCAATACAATTCTGGCTGCAGGCATCCATAAAAAGTCTCCTTGTCACCTTCTAAGCTTCGAATGGCTTCAGATATGGGCTTAGATGTGTTAATATACTCAATCAAAAACTGTACTTCTATCTCTTTTAAGACGGCCAATCCTAGTTTTCTCAGAACTTCATTGATGGTTTCTTGGACTTTCAAAATATCAGTAATGCAATCATAATAGGAATTCCACCTGGTTGGACAGGGGCTTGTTGGAGATTTACCAGTGATTTCCAGGTAAATTTCACAAGCTTTTGGAGACCTAGCACACAAATTCCATACAGCCCGACATTTAGCCATGGCCGCATCATGTACTTTTCTGTATGAATTATTGTTACTTCTGGCTTTGTCTATGTCCCGAGAAGGTATTAAATGCAAGGTGTGTGTGGCACATCGCTCATGGTTAGGCAGTTGATATATATCACTATCTTTGGCTTCCGGAAATCCTTTCAAGATTGACATTTCATCTTCATCCATATCATCATTACTTTGCTCATTATTTTTATCGAAGATTTCATTTACATTCAAGATATTAGCACAATCTGAGTCTGGTAAGTCTGGCTTTCCAAATATTTTAAATGCTTTCACCATGTTAGAACCATTGTCGGTTACAGTTTTTGTAATTTTAGGTAGCCTTAGATCATATTCAGAATGAATGTCAATTATCAGTTCCACTATCTTATCAAAGATATGTGCTCCCTTAAATCTTCTGCAGGCGAGTGGTGAGATATTTCTTTCAAATGTGGTAGGATCAATCCAATGTACTGTCATACCTAAATAACTTCTTTTGGATGAAGACCAAACATCAGCGGTGGTACAAACATAATCCACAGTTTTCAATTTCTGTTTTAGATTTTCTTTATATTCTATATATGTGTTACTAATTTTGTTATTGCATGTCCGACGGCACATTATTTTTGGTGGAGTTGACAGTTGTTGAGCACCTTCGATAAGTGCCCGAATGACTTATTTTCAACAATTGAGACAGGTGACATGGTATCAACAATAAAATTCACAATTAATTTATCCAAATTAATTGACTTTGTTGAAATATTTGGAAGAGTAGTTTGTCTTAATTTTATTTTCTTCGCACTAGTACTTGCATCATTGCCTGACTCAGATTCACATCTTCTTTTTTTACTATATTGGGGTTTCAACTCCTCATACTCATTCAGTAGATCCTCGTGGCCTTTTCTCTAAAAAAAAAGATATAACATTAAAATAACCATACTAATCGAAAAAGGAGAAAAATATAAATCGCGTTTTATTGTGTTAGTACAATGGTGACGTGGTGTCGACAGATATGTTAATACAAGCCGGAGCCAATTATAGCCCAATATTATTCTTGAAACCAGGAAAAACTCCTCTACTCCTTTCAATTATGCAAGCCGGTGGGAATCTAGTTCTATGGACACTATTCCACTGTTGTACAATATCACTAAACATTATCATTAATATACAAGCCTATATGTTTATATTTCGTATGCTCTGTTCTTAGGGATTACAGGCATGAGGATATGTATGCACCTGTATGGTATTATGTTTAAGAAAATAAGTTCTTACTTTTATATGCTTTAAAAAGTTTGTAGTCGCATTCATGCTGCCTTTTAATGTTTTGGAGCATTTTTTACAAACGGCAGAAATATTTACTTCGTGTCCATCATCCTTCTTAACGTCTTTGAAACAATGCCACAATATAAATGGATAATTGAGGTTATGATCATCCCTGAAAGAGAAAATAAAATAAGGATTTAACAAATTAACACCTTTGAAAAGTCTTTACATAAGCAAAAGAAATAAGCCGTTTCAAATATCAAAATGTCGGCAAATTAACCGACATTAAAACAAAGCAGTCACAACCAACATTAAGTTAGGTTAGGTAATAGGGTACCTATGTTTTACAATTGTTACTGCTTGGGAAATATTTGTAAAACTTTAATGTTTAACATCAGATTTCGTATAAAGCTTTTTGAGTTAATGTTTAGGTACTTACATTTTGCATTAAAATCCCAATATTGGGCAAGCAATCACTGAGTAATTAATATAAAGTATTAAGTAGCACACCAAATCCAACTCTATATTTAATAGACAATATATTTTTGATAAAAAAACAATACAAACACTACTTGTATTAATAACTGTCGGCGTTAGACATAAAACGTAACCGAGGCAAAATTAAATAAAACGAAAAAGGTGCGTACGGCGTAAAGACTTAAGACAGGTATGTGCGTTTTGTTTCATCTGTCATTTTGCGCATAGACTTTCAAAGCTGCAGCGCTACTAGTGGCCATTTTCTGAATCGCGGAATGCTTTAGAAAAATAAAGCTAGGAAAAAAAAAGTATTTTGTATTTTACAAACCATTTTTCAAATACAAAATACGTCTCGAATAGTATTTCAATTGAAATACAAAATACTTTTAAAAAAGAGTACTTAAGTACAAAATACAAAATACGTATTTTGTATTTTGTATTTAGATTTTAAATACAAGTATTTCAAATATGTCACAACTCTGCATACCTGTGTCTGCTTTATTTTTGGCTGGAACCGACTCCAAAAACAATTAATTAGTCTTTTTGAAGTTTTTTTAAAAAAATACTTAAGTATGTTTTTGAATGTAGTTTACATTACATTTACAAAATAACACTTGAAATACGTCATAATTTTTTGCAAATTTACACTTTACCGCTCGTTCGGAAGGCAGTTTTCCCTCAAGAAGTATTTCCGGCAATCTATTTTTACACTTATGGTGTTTAGTGCAGTCTCAAACAAACGGTGATACTTGAGGTTTCACTAGCTGTACCCATGCAAAGAATTTGCACAAAATATGTATACCTAATGATTTTCACTTTAC
This sequence comes from Eumeta japonica, assembly GCA_005406025.1. NCBI lineage: Eukaryota > Metazoa > Arthropoda > Insecta > Lepidoptera > Psychidae > Eumeta > Eumeta japonica. Next base: position 33,802 of record BGZK01001801.1, read on the forward strand.
AAACTTAAATAATTATTAATTTTATTTATGCTTTATCACAAAATTTCTTTATTAACAATATTTTAAGTACATGTAAAGTTTCTGTTACAATTAGTTATTCACTTTTTATAATTGCAAAGTTAATTTTTTGAAATCTCGAAGTTTGGAAAGAGCAACGTATAATTGCCCATGAGTAAATATTTTACTGGTGATGGCAGAAAAATTCTTACTCCAACATTTGACCCTGAGATTTGTTAATGGTCACAGCAAATGCAAATTTAATAGGTAATTGTTTTCTTAATGGTTTAAAGGGAATAATAGCAATGAAAGGGATTAATATTGTTTTTGGAATAATTATGGTTTTATTACGACTTATCGTCTTTGTAGTAATACTGTATTAGTTTCCTCATTCATTGACGGCAATCGATGAGTCTTCGATTTCATTATTCAGATGTCTCAAAATGACGGTCTGACTTGCTTGGATCTCCATCTATTTGACTTTCCACTGACGAAGAGGTCGTTGGACTAGATTTATCGGTGTTCAACGGCACTTCTGTATAATAATATTTTTAATAATACTTTTTAAATTATTGATGCACAGAGAACAATCAATTATCTTATATGATGATATTAAATTTATATGGAGAGATTGTGTGGTTATTTCTGAAAAGGTTATGCAAACACCTTAAATCTTAGTATATGTATATGATTCTCTTTGCACAAAGATTGTGAAATCGTTTTGTACTTTAGTTGTAGGTGGAGATTGATCATACCAGACTTTTGGCTTTAAAGGGTTCACTCGGGTGGATTTGGTTTGAGCATTGTCACCTGTCTGATCTAGCCCTAGTTGTGTAAAAGTATCGTGTATAATAAAAACGCACATCCGTTTTCCAGAAAGTTAAGCCGAGACCAACAATTTTTACATGGTCCAGATTTTGCGTATCTGTTTTGCTTTAGTGATGTCTGTCATCATTTGAACGAAGGTCGCCAAGTAAATACACAGTTTTATTTTTCTTCCAATAATTTAAAATTTCCCGATTTGTTTTAGTAACTTACTACACTAATGCATTGATAAAGTGCATTAACTTTTTCTCTCTGCACATGTCACTAGCGTCTGGAATTGTTTGAGACGTACATTATTACTCGCATTAGATTTATTATATAACAACTAAACCGCATTGTTGTTGAAAATTTAAATTATGAATGATATGGTTTGTTCAGGTGTCATATGCTTAGAACAAAAGCATATGAATTTGATTGACTTTGATAGTTCATTCATTATTAGGAGTACAAATAAGTTTTTACCGTTCTTTTGTCAATAAAATAATGTTTATTGTGAAAGATCGGTAATTTAGTTTTAATCGAAGTATGGTCCATCACTTCGTATACTGTGAACCGCTGCTCTGACTGAGCATGTGCCATTGACCGGGGCAGATGATCCCACCAAATACACAGCATGAGTTTTTTTCCATGAACATTCGGTTTTACTGTGGATGTTGACGCGCGGCCAGGTAGTCATAGTATATACACTTTTTACCACCAGTGATGATTCGATCTAAAAAACTTTTCTTTGTGCCTAGCCAGCAGCATTTGACTCATCCATAATCGGCGCTCAACATATCTCGGCTTTAATTCGTATGTAACACAATTACCTGCTTTATCATTCCTAATTCCTTATGAATCATTCATAACGATTTCAAATGATGCGAGACTGCTGGTTGAGTGACTTCTAAAGTAAGTGCGAGTTCCTTTTGCGTTTGAGACAAATCTTCCTCCAATAATTTCCCTAATTCTGCATCCTCATAAGTTTTTGGTCTTCCACTGTGATCTTTGTCTTCTACGTTAAAATCGCCATTTTTGAACTTTTGAAACCACTCCCGACATGTTCTCTCATTCAAGGTAGCCTCGTTTGATGTGCCTCAGTTGCAGATTTTTTTTAAATTAAAGAAGTAACTTACAAGTTATGACGCTTATTTGGCTGAAATTTAGACATTTTTGGATAAAAAAAAATGCGTGATGGTAATATGAAATTAATAACATGATAGGGTTATGTTGTCCTCGAACGAGCAACCTAATTTTCAAGCCGGTAATCATCTGCGAATTCCAACGTAAGCCTCGTGCCATGCCGTCTTTCTCAAAATGTCGGGAACTTATTTGTACTCCTAATAGATTTCTGTTTAGAATTAATTTTGTATTGATATAGTTTGAAGGAACAATATCAATATATTTAGTTAGATAAAAAAGTAACATTTTATCAGAGACCATTTTGTATTTTACAAAAATTAAGTTTAGGTATTGTTGGTTGCTTCGGCTACCAACATATTATTTCATTGTTCAATGAATTTCGTATTACAATACAATTTTGTGGCGTAGTACATAATGTATTCTGTCCTTGTCGTATTAAACAACCAAAATTTTGATGGCCATTGTCATTTACTAAATTACATTTTTGACATGAACTTTTCCGTGACATTGACGTACAACAGTCTGCTTGGTGTATGTGTTGTGCATCGATGGGATACGAATTATTAAACATATTTATTTCGACATATTATCTTGAATAATTACTTATGAGGACAGTGAAAGCATCACTTACTATATACATGCTTACTAAATTAAAGTAAGTACTTATTGAATTCAGCAAATATTTATTTCGGCTGGACACACCTATTACTGTGACCTTTTTAATGGGTTTATATTTGGTTGTGCAAAGCAAAGGCAGGAATTTTCGAAAGCGATGACAACGCACGAAACACTTTGATGTTTAATTTAATGTAAAAGTGACGCGCCAAGTACATTTTTTCCTAATTTTTGAGCAATTTCTTTTTGTTTTTGTTAATTTTTACCTATTTTTGTGAAAACCATTTTATCAAAGAAATGTGATGTATTTAAATGATTCGATATATACCTAAGATATAACCTAAGATACTTAGTTTCTTCTTTAATAGCATCTCTATATACTTTTTCCATAATTCAGGCATAGCATTTTCAACACACTCTTATTGGACGACAAACACTTCGGGTTGGTATTTCTTGTTTTTATGTCATGTCTTAATTTCGCCCACACTCGCTCTATTGGGTTAGAAATACAATGATACGGAGGCAGGTGCACTACTTCAAAAGCCTCACTCTGCGAGTTCATCAATGAAATATGTTTTTTCAATTCCAGACTATTTTATAATGCCCAGTAATACACGTATTTTTGGACCTGGATCCAGAATATTGATGTTAAATCGAACCATGAAATTAATTATATAATTTTTTCTTGTTAATTTATTAGATATTTTAACGGATAAGCGTGAATGATATGACACATTATCTCGGACTGTTATAATGTTTGAGCTATATTTTTCAAGAGTTGTCATCAACCCACTTTTCAAATAATTCTGCACTTACATCACATCGATGGTGTCGTCCTTTATTTGTTTTTATGATATTAAAAGAGCACTGTTAACTCGTCCATTCTCAAATCCCGCTTGAACTATGATTATTCTTTTTACTTTAAGAAAACGGTATGCTCAATTTACAAGAACAACTGCAATCTGTCCAACCTTCCTTAACACCACACCATGTTATATTAAGATAAACTACGTTAAGGCTTTCTCTGTGTTCTCTCCTAAAGGTTATGATACATTCGTACTGCCAAACTGGATATTTCATAGACTCATAAATTACTCTGCGTTTATCTATTGATCTATGAGTAAATCCTAATTCGTATTCAGATCTTGTAAAATCGCATCTCAGGTAGGAATTTTTTTGGATGAGTAAAGTTTATGGACTCTCCGGCGCACATCACACTCGAAATTGTCTAAACGCTAAAATCTTTTACCTTTTTATCCCCGTTTTTTGGTGTCACTAGCACAGATTTTATAAACTCACTATTTAAAGTTTGTGTACTTTTGGTATTCCAGAGGTTTTTTGGATCGAATTAGAAACTGCGGCTTAATGCAATAATTATGTACACTTAATAATAGTTTTACATATTTTGCAATACTTATTTCTTTTGATTTTGGGCTTCAAAAGGCTTCGAACTGCAACATTCTGAACAGTCTCAATATTTTTTTTCTCTCAGGAATGGAAAAGCCTTATTTGAATAATAGACAAAAACTGGCTAAGGGCATGTCGGACCATGCTCGTTATAGGGTTCCGAAACCACTATTACAAAGAAATGCATTACAGATGAAAAGAGTGTGTTGTTACATTTTTTTATGTTTCCCGTCCAGAGTAGTTATGAGCATATTAGTCGCCTATAACAAGAAAAACAAGTAGGTACGTCAACTATTGCTCTGAAACTAGTGTAAATCAAAGTGCACCAGCAAAAGAACATATCTTCATTACACTTATGTCCTTTTGTTGAGAGGCGCAACTTTTCGGCAGTAACTCATAAACAGTATAGGGGAGGGACACAATTTCTACTTTCGGAGCGATTATTTCAGAAAACATTCAATTACTTAAAAAAATTGCTTGGAAATCTTAATGGTGTTTTCAAAAGAACTGTTGAAACATGTGATACATGTTGTTTACTGAAAATATTTTTTTCTTTCAGCTTCCGTTCCATGTATGGAGTGCCCCTTCCACAAGACACCTACACTATAAATTTCATCAATATATGACTTGTAGTGTTTGAATAAAATGCCTGTAATATATGGATGGATGGACCAAAATTGGAATTTACAACAACTTCAACACAAGCTTTCACAACAGAGTTTGAATTTTGAAAAAAAGTTCCAAATATGAACATCTTAACAGCGAGTGCGAGCTACCGCAAAGACAATTTTAAGTTTATCGAGTGCTAGTTCATGAGTTATCCAATTGAAGTACTTAAGAGGGAAAATCCGGCAATGAGCGACCTCGAGAGCGCTACACCGCATCGCACGCCACTAGCGGTCCACGCGCACGCACCACACATGCAGCCATCATGTTTTCAACTCGTCACACAGTGAGCTCGCAGGTGTTTATATATGCCGTTTCTGAATATACGGGATGGACTATTCAACTGTTATGTGTCTTTTGCTGTACTACTGTTGGAGTGCAAACATCTGTAAGCCAGTTAGGTGATTTTCGCATTGATAAAATCTTATAAGTTCCAGAAACCAATGCAACATTATTGTTGTTTTAAATTAAAAGATATTTCAAATTTACTGGGATTTCACAGCATTTATTTTGATTAATAACTGAACAATATGAAATGTATATAATTGATGTTCAGTGTCAATTTAGACAATCCCCAGTAACTGCTTATTAGTTTTAAATAAGTGGAACAGCTCATGGCTATTTTATGTAATTTAAAACTTGGTATACCTAAGTCCATGGCAGGCATATTTATCTAATCTTGTGAAGGAGTAAAATTTTGTTAAGTTTGCTATTTTCAGATTGCAATGCAAATGGCCACACGTTGTCCCTACGAAGGAAGCACGGAAATAGTTCGAGTGGCGGCGCCAAACAGAAAGCTTAATGCTGTCGGGCAGTGGACGCCGCAGGGCTCAGCCATCTCGGCTTTGATCCGGTGAGCATTGACTGGAGCGTGATCGGGAACGAAGACCCACGATGGTGAGACGTCAGCCATTACTTAGTAATAAACAATCGACACAATAATTAGGTGAAAGTATTTTTCTTTTTATATTTATTATTTTATTTTGATTGACCATTTGCCAATGTTGGAAATTTAGAAAATCTTGACACATTATAAATAAGCTATGAAATTAAATACTTTTCTCTTTATTAATAATAAATTAAATTTTAATTGCAGAGTTTATATGCCTTTAAGGTAACCATGTGAATATATTATGTGCGGAATATCTCAATCAAATTCAAGAATGTAAATTAAACCACGCGTGTAATAAAAAGAATTGTCATCCATCAGTTGCTAAGCAGCCCTCAAACAGAAGATGAAATAATGTCATTTGTTTTTGTATGTAATTTAAGGTGAGACATAGTACATGAGGAAATATAGAATATTTTGTATTAAATATAAAATAGGTGTTTTCATTCAACAAATTGGGACAAAATACTTACTTATTCTAATTTAAAACGTTTTATTTCTTTGGTTTTGTTCTTTCTCAAAATACTGAATGCGTATCTTAAGCAAAACTCAGTTTTAATGTAAGGTTTTTAGGGTTTAGCCGTAGAGATATAGTTACTGAAACTTGTCAGGTGACCACAAGTTTACCGATGAAAGACGTGTGTCATTCCTCCTCTTCTCCGCGCGCATGCAGAGCTCACCTGCGTATTACTGCTGGTGGTGATGGCGTATTGTATGCTGTTCACGGCGTGACGTCACAGATCTCTGCAGTTGTGAACAGTGTGCGATACATCTGTACGGTGTTACAGGTGTGCTTATTGGAGGTCGGGCCCGAGACGACTACTGCACCCGCAACTTGCTCCGTTACCAGTCGGGGGCTGAGGCGAGGCGCTTCGTGCCGGCGACATGGTAAGCATTGTATTTATACCGTACTTCAAATGAAGAAACAGAACCCTATAGGATCACTCGTGTGTTTGTCTGTCACAGCCAATTTGTTCTGAATCGACTGTATCGATTAAGTTGGCATTTGGTATATAAACATATACCAAATGTCTGACATAAAAACGGCGTGTTGCATAAATAAATGGATTTTAAATATTAAGACAACCTTTGGGGTTAATCAGAAAATTAAAATAAAAGTATTAACTGTTTATTGACTCATCAAATGAAACTGCTTATTGTGAGATTTCAAATAAATATACTTTTTGTAGTCTCCAAGTAAATAATCTTATGTTATTTAAGGAGACACACGAAACTGATCATCGTCCCTTATCTCAGTAATCACCACACCTAAAATTTGAACAAATTAGTTATTTACATGTAGATTATGGGAAAACTTATAAGAAATCTATAGTTGCTTTGTTTCGGTTTGTTTAATGCCCAGTATGAACTGACACTTAGTTTGTGCGTCCATCATTAGTGCAAATCCGTTTATTATTTTTAACTATAAAAATATCATAAAAGCAGCGACGTAAGCGAATATCAAATTAGACTTGGCTATAGTGCACACTTAAGAAAGATAGTAAATAAAGATCAGCCAATTGTGAGTGGGGCTTGTGCTAAGATTCTGCAAATGGATGAGTTGAAAATAGTTTCTCAGAGTATTTAATGCTAATGTATCATGTAGTATGGAATCTTAAGTGTGCCAGTCCGACTTTCACATGATGATTTTTGTAATAATTATATCATATTTTTTATAAATTCCTTATCAGAATCTAAAAAAGCGCCCGAGCGATAAGACAGATCGAGGGATATTTGAATGTAGGAAAAAAAAAAGCAAAGTTTACGTTTCATGCCTTAATAGTAGATATCCTGCATTAATAACACGGGTCAACACGAATTTTGAGTCTGAGTTCTGTACCTCTGATTTTGATTACTTATGCCTAACTAATTAAAGAAAAATATTTTTATCTAATAAAGTTTGCTTTTGTAGTTACTAAAACGAAATTTTAATTTTATGAAAAGCTCTATTTTTAATTTCAATTATATGTAAAGGAAAACAGTTTTGAATTCACATATTTTTATTGACTTTAATTATACAAGACGCATAAATAAACCCACAAATACAAAAAGAATACAAAAGGACTTTAAAATGAACAGATTTGGTATTTCTTCTGTATAAGTTGGGACTTTTCGTATGAGCCCCCAAATGTAGTCACCCATCATGTTGATTTCATTATGTTTTCATTATATGTCCTTGATAGCTTTCAAAGTTCATTACATCTTGGTGGAAACGTTCCCCTTTCCTGAATATGCACCTAAGTTGTCTTTAAATTTATCCAAATGAGCATGTAGCATGTGGACTTTCAAAGACATTCTGCAACCCATAACTTTGAAGTTGTGAAGCATATCAGTAATAAGCTCCGTGTAATTCTCTGCCTTTCCGAAAGCCATGAATCACTGCTTTAAAGGCTGAGCCACGCTTGTTTTCGTGGGTACTGAGGAGGCGTAGGAATTGTTCACTGGCCATTATTTTCTTTATTTGTGGACCGATGAAAATACCAGCTTTAATTTTAGCCTCTGACAATTTCGGAAAAATGATTTTAAATATTGAAAGGCCTCAGAGTCTTGACGCAGAGCCTTTACGAACTGCTTCATCAGACCTAATTTAATGTGCAATGGAGGCATTAAAATATGATCGGGCTTCACAATTGGTTCATTTTGACATTATGTTGTCCTATTTGAAACTCGCTCCGTTGTGTCCATGAGTGCTGCTGGTAGTGAAGTGCATCGGCTCTACTATCCCATAAGCAAATGTAACACGGATATTTAGTGTACCCGCCTTGCATTCCCATCAGAAATCCAACCATTTTGAAATGCCTATCACTGGCCAGGCGTACTCTTCATATTTTAAAACTTGAAGCACCATTTTAACACTCTCGTAATTTCTTTTAGCATTACAGAATGAGCAAGGGAAGAGATGGAAATTTATTTCCATTGTGAAGAAGAACTGCCTTTAAGCTTCTTGTAGAGCTGTCGATGAAAAGACGCCATTCAGAAGAAATGCAAGGGATTCCGATTGCTTCAAACAAACCTTTCACATCATTGCAATAACAAAGTCCGTCTTCTTTTGTAAAGAATCCAGAAAATGTTTTATGACGTTTTCTTTGGTCACTATTATAACATCGTTCTTGAGCAAATTCCACTGTTTTAGTCGTGAACCTAATATTTCTGCTTTAAGTTTAGGTAGATTTAAATCTCTTACTAAGTCATCAAACTCTTCTGAATTAATAAGATGTGGTTCAACAGACGGTGATGTGATCACGAACTCGCTGTCTCCGCTATTACTAGATATTTGTGATAGTAACCCTTGTGCCTTCTGCTTTGGGTTCGAAGGCACAGGGAAATTTTCACTGTGGGGTACTGGAGCAGACAATGATGGTAGGTTTGGGTATTCAATCTTTTGGCATTTTACCAGTGCGACGCTTACTTGGATTTACTACACAAAAATAGCAATCATGGATATGGTCAGTTGGTTCCCTCCATATTCTTGGTACTGCAAACTTCATACTTTTCTCGGTACCAGGCTGGAAAAAATTAACATTATTCAATAACGAATGACACATTTAATGTATGTGTCAGAATAGGTATAGTTATATATATAAATTTTAATGAAAAGTATGATGTATTTTCTTACCCTCTAAAGTGTTTTTGCAATTACTACATGAAAATGAGGTGCCCATACTTTATCTTGACTTCGTACGGGTAAATTAAAATACGCTTCATAGGCTTCACAAAGTCTCGTATTTGACGACAAACAAATTTTTTGGCTCTCACTTTAGTGAATTCGCCGCAAATATAACAAAAGAGTCCACGGGATTTTTGCACTTTTGGAAGACATTTTAGGCCTCACGACACATAAAATACGTTATTCCTTTGCAAATGCGCACTGCCGTTGACAGTTTGTCACTCCCTTCACACCTACAGCCCCTACCCCTCTCCTGTATCTTATATGCAACGGCTCCTAAAAAACTGCTAAAACACTATAATATTCGTTTTACATTGTGTAAAGGTACAAAAGCAAACTTTATTTATTATAAATGGAGTTTCTGCTTTTTCGATGTATACAATCAGAAAATATTCACTAAATAACAGACTCAAAGAAAATATTTTTTTGACTTGTGTATAGCTTCCAACACTAAACGACCTCTTTTAATGTTACATAAGGTCGGAGAAAAAGAGTTTATATTTTATATACAAATTTAAGATAATTTTCATAATATTTAAATTACATTTAATAATGTATATATGATATTTTGTTCAACAACTTGTTGTCGTTTTGTAGGTAGTGACATGATCCCATTGCTGTAGAAATTTTGGGAGTTTTGTTCAAAAACTGCGACAGTCCTCTCTTGATGACCTAACCTACCTAAAGAATTCTGAAGAGACAGAAATAGGTGAAAATCTGAGGGTGCAATTCAGGGCTAAATTGTGGATGCATTAACACTGCCCAAACAAACTTTCTCAATACTTGCTGAGTGGCTAAAGATATGTGTGGTCTGGCATTATCATGATGAAAAACGACACCTTTCTGTTGACCAATCCTGGCCGATTTTCTCTACTTCTTGCTTGAGTCTTATCAACTGTTGGCAGTCGCAATCTGAATTGATGGTTTTGCCGGGTAAAGCTCGTAATGAGTAATATCCTTCCAGTCCCACCATATACACAGTATGATCTTATTCGCTCATTCTTGTTGTCTGAAATCCGTTTTTCATCTCAACTGATCAATCTTTTCAAAACCGGTTTGGTCTCATTACATTTCAATAGAGAATGGCAAATGAGTACACGATTCATTACATTTCTTTCAGTAAGCTCGTGTGCGACCCAAATATCGAGCATTGTTGTATATTCAGCTTTTTTCAAATGGCTCCAAACTGTATTTTGGTTAATATTCAGCTCTTTAGCCATACCATAAGAACTAATATGCCGATCTTGCTCTACGTTTTCCAAAATGGCATTGACTTTATTCATAACAGGTCGACCAGAGCAAGGTTCATCTTTGACGTCAAAATTACTGGACTAAAATGCTTGAACCAGGTCTGTGCTACTCTTACCGACACTGCATTAGATCTATAAATGCTACAATTTTTTCGCTTGTGTAGCTTTTTCCATTTTGTAATAAAACTTCAGATTTCTACGTTAGATTCATACGTTACATTCTATGTTAATGGAAGCCCGCTAAAATAGAATAAAAAAGCTAAACTATCCCCGAGCAGTAGCGGATTCAAGATTTTGGTTTGGAAGGGCCTTGAATCAAAAAGAAGTAGGTATTATCAAGATAAAGTACTTTAAAACAGAGCTTTTAGGGGCGAGTGGGGCTGGAGTTCCTTAGGCCCTTTGCCCCCTCCAAATCGGTCACTTATCGAGTAATAGCTTATATTTTATTTTAATATTAGCATTAACCCTTGGTTTGGTCCAAATCGGAGCTATGATTGGTAGCAAAACCAAAATTAAAAACGGGACAGGAAGCAGAATCGGAAATGGAACACGGATAAAAGTCAAAAGCGGCAGCGGGACTAAACTTGAGACGGACTGGGGGAAATCGAGTGGAGAGATGGGATCAGAATCAGGATCAGTCTAACATTCTTGCTAAGTAGACATTTAGAATATATACCTTAGTGATATCTTTTACAAATTTTGTTATGTTACTCATTTTTACCGATTATAGGAAATTTAAAACTGCTTTTCAAATGACTTGCCTCATCTACACGAAAGGCAATAATTGTATGGAAAAATTAATTACTTATTAATCATCTTTAAGAACCTGTATGCATTTTTACAATAGTAATTTCTATGATACAAGAAAAAACAAATGGTTATTTTTTTGAACCAACTCAGGTAATAACTCTAGTGGCATATTTAGTTGTGTTCTAATTTATGTTAATGGTCAATCTTCCGATCAACAATCGAGACTGGAAAAATAAACCTAATATCATATCTCAAAAACATTAAGGTCAGTGGTTGGGTCCAGGGTGAGACTTAGTACTCTGACTGTCGACCTGTTTTCTGTGTGGGATCAGGGTTCACGGCTTACATGGTAATTTTTTAGATTTTTATGTAGAATAGACCTTAGTTAACTTCAATTAACGACGGCCTTCTATCTTGACCAGGTCATTACAGTTCGTGTAATGAGAATCATTTCGCATCGATGAACACCTTTCTTCCTCAATCATTATTCACTCGTTGTTTTATCCCGCTCACTCCAATTTTCTATGGTTATTTCCTATTTTCTGAAATGGGACTTTCTACTGTAGACAGACAATGTTATTAGTTTTGTCATTTTTACTTTTACAGGAAAATCGGGAATATATATGTGTATGGAGGATTCCGGTAAGGGATCGCGGCAGGCGACGCGCGATGCGCTGCTCGTGGCCGGCGGTTACAGCAAATGCAAGTACTTCAATAGCGTTTATTTGTTTGGCATGAAGATGAATCGGTGGAGCGAAGGGCCATCCGTGTCGCAATTTAGGCCCTATGCAGGCACCGCCCTGCCGTTATGAAAGTTTGGTTTCCTTTTGGTTACATGTTCGAAGCTTGTTGCATGTTCATATTCTTGAATGGGAAACCAAGGATCCATTTATAATGATCTCGAAAGAGGTCATTTCTTATGTAGATTATTGCCACGAAGAGTGTTTATGATAACCCACTCTTAATAAAAGTTTTGAACACCAGCTGCCCATTGATGGGGTTCGTGTGTAAAGTCATTGAGTAGAATTAAATTCAATTAAATATTTCGGGGTTAAGGAAAGACTATGTGATTCTAGAGAATTATTAAATTCTGATCTATTCTCATTTTAAAATGAGAATATTAAGAAGTAAAAGTTCCTAAAACTTGAAGCTTTATTAGTCATATGAGCAAAGAGTATATCGATGTCATTTATGTTTAAATTAAAACACTAGAAATGATTAATGTGTTTGTTGGTGAATGCATGGACGATGGTCACACAGGTTCAAATATTAAAAATAAATCAGTGTACTAACTCTTATCTGAACAAACTTTCTTATTGTGAATTTTCCCTGTGACTTAAGTTATAAATGTTATCAGTGAAAACTATTTTGACCATCTGATATTGACATTTGCAAATAAATTGCTTATATGTGCTATACCTTTTAGGCATTAAAAATGTAAATTCCAGGTAACTGTTACGTTTTTGTTGTGTTTAGATTATTTTTATAAACTTGATATGTTCAGCTTGATTGCTCGTGTAACAAAAACCATATCGTTTTACATCAAACAGCACCTATAAACTCCAAGTAGTGCCTAACTATTTTACTTTATATTTACAGTTTTAATACAAGTAATATTCTTGTGAATACCTACATAGTCGTCACATTATTGTTATAAGCTTTTTGTCGTAAAGTTACATAGTTAAATTGAACTTCGGGCGGGACTTACTGAAGTTATCGGGGCGAACAGGTAGCTCGACTTGTTTACTGTACGTGTGGACGCGATACAATTGTTCATTTTATTAGCGAAAGAGATAAGATCGCTCATTCCGTCATTCATTGGCGCTATACGTCGTAATGTATGTAACTCCTGTTGTGTAGTAGCGTCAGGTCGTCCCAACCTTCGCTCGACCGCTCGCACTATTCGTAGCGGTACGTATTAAAGTTTGAGGAGTTTCTCGCGCTCCACCGCCAAGCGCTTTACGGGTCCGCGCTACGCTTTGCGCATCGCTGAATAATCCCGACGTATTATTAAAATCATCATCTGTAAAACAAATGTTTTAACCCATTAGCATTAAATGATATTAATGAGATATTTTTAGGTTTTGACGTCCTACTGATATGTACGTCCCGGGTACGTCCCCGGAGGCGGGAGCGGCCGCCCACCGCCGCGGACAGCGCGGGGGCGCGAGGCGGCGGCCGCAGACTCTAAATTCAGATTACCGCGAAGGGGACACTAACAACGACAATTCCGTGTTGGTCTTGTGGTGAGGACGTTTGCGTACTTTCGCTCTTGCCTTGCCGGCACGCTGCACGCACTCTCCTCGCTTTTGTTTCTCCTACGTGAAACTCACTGCGATCCGCCATCGTGTTCCGAGATCGCGACCCGAGTTTACGCGTACTGTAATTCATGGAAATTGTGTTTCTCGTTTTGTTAGTGCTCTATGGTGCAGTGGCATCGTGCATAATAAGTTTTTAGGGCGTTTTCCCAGCGCCTAGTGCGTTTTCTCCCTCGTGGGAAATTTTTAAGGAAATTTCTCTGAAATTTCACGAAATCGTGAAATTTTATTGAATTTAGGGAATTTAGTGTTTTATTGTGTCGGTCCGCCCATAGGGTCGCCCAATAGTGTTTTCGTGCGTTTCGCGCCCTTCGGGGCCACGCTGAGCGGCCGTTACACGTTCACGCCATTCCCGCCGTGTGGCGCGTTTAACGGTTGTTCGCGCGTTTGGCCGCTGCTACTGGTGCACCTAGGCGCGGTGGTGTACCGCGCGTCCAGGTTCGATTAGCGGTCCTCGGTGAGTACCAATGCCATCTACAGTTTTAGTTAACTTTTCTGTTTTAGTTGTTAGTATTGATTTTCATTTTGAATTTAAATTTTAGATAGTGGATCTCGCTCCACATTGAAATAGACGTTATGGAAACGAATACGTCCTGCCCCCCAGGGCAGTAGGGGTCCCCAAGGGTCCCCTGACCCGAGAATTAGTGAAGAACCCTCTGCTTAAATCTCTCGCCGATAACCCCTATTAAGTCTACTAGTCGCGATGTTTAACGCTTGCCTTCAAAATTGTGATTTTCCCCCCGCCTGGAAGGAGGCGGAGGTAATAGGCATTCATAAGCCAGGGAAACCTCGCGACCTCCCTGCCAGTTACAGACCGATCAGCGCCCTGAGCGGTCTGGCTAAGCTTTTTGAGAGAGTTCTTAAAACTCATCTCAGTGATCACCTCCTCGGGAAAGGCCTAATCATTGATGAACAGTACGGTTTCCGCCCGGCCCACTCCTGTCCACAGCAAGTCCTCCGCTTAGTCGAATACGTCACGGAGGGCTTCAAAAATAAACATAAAACCGTAGATGTTTTCTTTGATGTAGCCAAAGCCTTCGATAGGGTATGGCACGCAGGTTTGGTTTATAAATTATACTCCCTCCATGTACCTGATCGTCTCGTACTCATTATTCAAAATTACCTTTCAAATCGTCACTTTACATTTAGGCATGAGCATACGCACTCGACTAGACGATTAATCAGAGTAGGAGTTCCTCAAGGCTCCGCCCTCTCTCCCCTCCTGTACTCCGCGTACATTACGACATACCGCGTCTGACGTCCGGCGTCCAACTCACGCTCTTCGCAGATGATACCGCGCTATACCTATTACAAAAGTAGGAATAGGACCACCCGATCCACTATCCTCCGCCTCCAGAGGGCCATTGATAAGCTAGGACAATGGTTCCGTCTCTGGAGGATTGAAGTCAATCCTGAAAAGTCGGCAGCTATACAATTTAAGTATAGCAAGCGTAGGAATAAATTTGTTGTCGACTATGACACTCCTAACCTAAAAATGTTGAACGCGAGAATTCCGTGGCAACAGTCTTATAAATACTTAGGAGTCACGCTCGATAGAAATCTCCTCTTCCGAGATCATATCGTGCGTGTTAAGAAAACGGCACTCTTCTACAGAGCGAGGCTCGGAGCCATGCTCGGTAGGAAAAGTAAACTATCTAGGCGCAATAAGCGCACAATATACAAAATGTGCATAAGGACGGTGATGACGTACGCGTCTCCAGTCTTCGTTCACGCCGCGCCGAAAACACTCTACAAGCTACGGATAATACAGAATAAATTCTGTAGGTCAGCCACGGATGCACATTGGTGCGTCCTTAATTCAGTTCTACATAGAGACCTCGAACTCCCTACCATCTCTAAGTATAAGAAGGACGCATCGAAGCGATTCTTGACTACGAACCGCCGCCTTCTACCCATTTTATCCGTAGGTCATGGAACGTACTTAATGATCCACCACCATCACAAAGTGGAGGTTCCTATCATGCGTGACACCTAAATATTTGTAATTGTGTTGCCACGGAATAGGTGCATTATAAATGCGGAGCGGAGGGGGTACCTCTGGCGACCACCACAGAGCTCCTACCTCTACTATATATGAAAGAGATGGCCGCAGATTTTTCCAGATTAACCTCAATCCTCCAGGTTTGGAACCATCTACCCAGCTCATCGATGGCCCTCTGGAGGTGAGGACAGATGTTGCGCTCGGTAGCGCCGCGCAGATAGAGGGCGGTGTCGTCGGCGAACAACGCCAGCCGGACGCCTGACGACGGTCGCGGTATGTCGGTGGTGTACGCGGAGTACAGAAGGAACTCCCGCTCTTATGGGTCTTCTGGTGGAGTGCGTACTTTCATGTCTGAACATGAAATGTCTGTTTGTTAGGTAATGGTGTAGATAAGAATAAGACGATCTGGTACATAAAGTTGATATAATTTATAAATTAAGCCTGCACGCCAAACTCTGTCAAAGGCCTTGAATACATCGAAAAAGACAGCTACGGTTCTGTTCTTAGTTTTGAAACCCGCCGTAATGTTTTCGACTAAGCGGAGGGCTTATTGGGGGCAAGAGTGGTGGGGACGAAATCTAAATTGTTCATTTATTAAATAAGGCCTTTGCTGAATAGATACTCGCTTAAGCGAGACTTGAGAATTCTTTCATAAATTTTGCCAAGACCGCTCAGCAGACTGATCGGTCTATAACTAGCTGGGAGATCGTGCGGTTTCCCGGGCTTGTGGATGCCGATGACTTCGGCTTCCTTCCAGACGGGAGGGAAGTAGCAGTTCTTAAGGCACGCATTAAATATTGCAACCAACAGAGATAAGAGAGCGATAGGAAAGCATTTAATAGCCTTATTGCTAATGCCGTCCATGCCCGGGGCCTTTTTGGCATTCAAATTCTTAACGAGTTTCTGAACTTTGTCAAGAGAAATAGGAGATAGATCGTCTCGGGGTTCGAGGGAGCTGTTACAACGAACTTACTCCTCGATGCGACTGAGATCATGACTGTCTATGGGTGGGATGGTATGGGAGTATTGGAGCTCCAAGCTGTCCGCTAGGCATTCAGCTTTTTCCGAATCATCGACCGCGAGTTAGCTGTCGGATTTTTTTGAGGAGTGGCGTAGGTAGGTACCCTTCCGATTTCAAAGCCTTTGTTAATTTCCAGAAGGCTTGATGAATAGGAGTAATGTCTTCCATGAGGTTGCTCCATTCCTCACTTCTGACCTCTAACATACGGGCTCTCAAACGTCTTTGAAGAGCCCGCGCTTTAGACCTATTTTCTCTGGTAGGGTGTGCGTACGCGTGACGCATGGCTGCGTTCTTGGCTCTCAGCAAATCAAGAGCGTTCGCTGGCAACTTCCGGCGGTCTACAGTCGCCGGAGCTTCCCGCGAACAACACTTGACCACTTTTTGAATGTGGTTTTGAGAGCCCCTATCGAATTGTCAATTTCGTCCGTCGTTTGAATGACGTCAGGGATATTATTTAACGCGGGAGTGTCGATTTCCTCAAGCGCGGTCGACACTCTTTTCCAGTCATTTATTTTTGTCATAGGTTTGGGTAACCCGCCGGCGGGAGGTCCCATTCTCAGAAGAACGAGACGGTGATCGGAATCGAGACAGTGAAGTGCCTCGATACAATGTAAATAAAGGGAGACCCCCTTGGTGACTGCTAAATCAAGGGTAGAGGGCCTGGAAGTTAGAGTATCTGGGTAATGAGTCGGCATGGGAGGCGCGATTATTTCAAACTTTAATTCTCTCGATAGTTTGTATAAGTTCGTGCCGTTTGTGTTAGGGATTTCACAGCCCCATTTTCTGTTTTTGCTATTAAAATCTCCAAAGAGGATAACGGAATCTCCTAAGGCAAGGAGGGCTTCTAGGTCGCTCCGGAGCAACGATTCCGATGGCGATAAGTAGATCGAAACTATGACAAGCGTACCGTGACCCGTCATAGCAAGTCTACATCCCGTCGCTTCTATATTAATAAGAGTGGGTAAATCGATCGGACGGCAGTGAAGAGAACGCTTGTAGTAAATGGCGGTACCTCCTAGTGGAGCGTCAGTTCTGTCCGTACGTAGTTGTACATAACCGGGTAGAGTACTGGATTTGGGCCTAGAAGGTTTTAGGAATGTCTTCTGAATTAATACTAAATCGATTCCGTACTTCTTTGTACACTGTCTAAGTTCTACTATACTATTTTGCAGTCCGCGCGCATTGAAAGAGAGAATTGATAGATTTTTTTGGTTTTTGGCGTCCAGCTGTAGAGGGAGGAGAGCACCCGGGTGCGTTGAGCTTGCTAACTTAAATGTTTTCTAGTCTAACCATCAAGTGATGGTAATTAACGAGGACAAGAAGCTTCTCCTCGCTATTCCTACATGCCCTAATGTCACGGGCGAAATCGGATATTTCCGAGCTCTTTACCGTGCGCAGTACTGACATCACCGTTTTGATGTCGTCTGCGAATCCTGATGTTGTCTCAAAAAAAGAAGACTCGCGGGAGTCTGCCCAGGAGGGCCCCGACGGACGGCCTCACGAGGCGGCTCAGGGTCGGCCCTCGGGGGGTATTTTCTCCCCCATGGGTTGACGGAGGGCGCGGGTGCCGGGGCTAAACCGTTGCCGGAAGTCGTCGCTACTTTCTCTCCGAGAGCGGGGAAGTGTGCGGTATTTCTAATTAGGGGAGGTGAGACGCCGCTTGTCTGTTTTTGGTCTTGTCTGTTTGTACGTTTGACCAAAATTTTAGGTGCTTTCGGGCATCCTTTGTAATTAGCTGTGTGTGATTGGTTGCAATTCACACACGCTGGTTTTTCGCCTGACTCCTTAGTGAACGGGTATTCCCTATTCCAGTGAGGGATTAGGCATTTAACGCAGCGCGGCTGCGCGTGGCAGTTCGCACTTGCGTGACCGTATCGTTGGCAGCGGTGACACTGCCCTGGACCTCCTCTTTTGTGCAGGGCCTACACGCGTATGCCGGAGAGATTGCACACTTTCGAGAGTTTCGAGGATATTAATCTAGCTTCCTCGATCTTTGGTAAAGGGCACAAGAACCAGTCCAGTAGATGAACCATCCCTACGGTGGATGCGGTACATTGTGTGAGCTGGGAAACCTTGCCCGATCAGGTCATTTTTGATGTCGTCCGTGGGTATGTTGTCGTCTGTCGTCACTCGAGTTGCGACTCGAGGACGGTGTAGCCTTGGCAACTAGTTTTTTGAATATCTTAGCCGGACACTCATATCCAATCTTGTTAAGCGCATCTATAATTGTATTTTTAAGAATAGCATGCGAGACAGGAGTTTTCACCTCCGTGGGGGCCATCGCTCCCGCCCAGGGGGGGGCAGGAGGACTCAGACATTATTATGAACTATAATAAGCAGTAAAAAATATTACGTAACAATATTTAAGAGAATTTAAATTAATATTTAATGTTATTTATTTGGCGATATAATGGACTTAACTGATCCGACCAAGATACACAATTAATCAAACTATAATGACTAAATTAAATAACTAAATTAATACGGAACCCCAGTCCGCTTTTAGCACACCACCGCGCCCAGTGCGCCCGGAATACGGCGGCCTCGCGCCCGATAAGACGCAATAGCTGCCGGCGGTGGCGGCGCGCCGCGCGCCGCGCTCGAGCGCCCGCTAGCGCCCCACACACCTGAACTAAATACACTAAAAATAGCACTACACTAATTAAGCAGGCTTTTTTATGTAACCACGTATTCACTATTATTATAAAGTAATAAAATGATTTAATTTAATTAAATTTTCACTACACTTAAAAACCGCGCGAAGTTGTAACGATTGTAGATGAAACGAAACTCCCGAAATGGCATGGCGGGAACGGCCATTGCCGACGCAACGGTCCGCTGACGCGCGCGCGGCCCGCCCGACGACACCACGTGCAATCGGATCCAACACAACCGTAACGTTGAATTGGATACGAACAAACGACACTATAAGTATCTGTAACGGCGATTTCAGCTATCGCCGCGTAAGCCCGCACCTCGGGTTGCTTCTCTTCACGAGTGCACGCTTCTGATTCAGCGGATTTCTTGCGGTGTGGCGGCGATTAATGATGGACAGCGTTTTCTTTCAGACTTCTTTATTCAGCCAAGCTTCACAATGTGTTTAATTGGGGAGGCGTGGCCATGCACTTTATTTGCATATGCATTGGCGCCATTAGCGCCCGAGACACCGATTAGCGGCCGTGCCGTAATGACGGCCGCTTTTTAAGGCCTATCATTGGTCCTCCCCACCAAAGCACAATTTCGTATGCAACTCACACGCACATTTCAAATGTTTAATTTATCAAATACAAATTCTAAAATAAAAAACAAACAAATATTTTCCTTAAAACTAGTCCCTATCCGGGTAATAAAAAACTATACAAAAAAACTCTTTAATAAAATACACACAAACATAAATATCAATTACAAAATAATTCTTATCAAGCCCGTATAAGACACAATACAATATTTTAATTATCATTAGTTGCGCGGCTGTCCGTAACAGTATTAATTAATCGCGTACGCGGAATCGCAATAAATTTCGCAAGCGAAATCAAGCGATATCGTAAACGCAATGAGCGAGGACAGAAGCGACCTGCCGCTTCGGAGCCAAACTCACTACTGTGTCGCCTCATCAATGTTTTTTTTTCCTTTTTGTTTCCCACTTGCGACGTGGAGGGGGTTAAAATGTCTATCCCGCACACCCTCGCGCCCGTACGCGTGGGTAGTGTGAGGCCGAAACCCACTAAAAAAGTCCCCCTGAATGTGAAATAATTTGGTCCGCTATGCTATGAAGTCAAACGACGAGTCTGGCAACCAGTCGGACGACTTCTATAGCTTCACCGAGCGCGGCCGTTCGTTCGTGGGGCTTCCACACCCTCGTGTCTATGGGTGTAGGTTCGGGTCGGAGGACTTATTATTGGCTCATGCCCGGGCGTCTTCTCGTCGGGGAAACAACCCCGACGGTTCCTGTGGTTGTGGTCCCCTTTATGGGAATCCAGTTTGACATCTAGTTCTCGCAGGTCCTGCTTCACTGTTTGGGAGGAGGCGTTTTGGTGATTTCTCTAGGGAACGGTCGGCCGCTCGGCGAACTCTCGTGCGTCGGTGCGACGTTCCGGAGGAATTCATGTGGGCCCTGATCAGCGATGTCGAACATCCGGCGGGCAATGCGCCGGATGAATTCCTCCACGGTCTCGATACAGAGGTCGCGAGCGATAACGTCATTTAAGACATACCGGCCCGCTCCCACGATCATCCGTAGGGCGATGCTCTGCTGGGCTTGGATCCTCTTCCTCTGTGTTGTGGAGCAGAGTGCGTACCATGCTAGTGCCGCATATGTTAACCGGGAACGTATGTAGCCCTTATATAGGGCGAGTTTGGCCCTGAGCGGCAGGTGCGATCGGAGCACTGGGCGCAGCATGCTCCGCGCGGCTCTGCTCTGGTGGATAACTTGTTTCACTTGAGCGGCCATGTGCATGGAGCGGTCGATCTGTACGCCCAGGTATCGCACCTTTGTCTGCCATTCAACATCCTGTCCCCGGAGTCTTAGTTTCGGTGGCATGGTACGCTGCTGGCCGGTCAGTATTTCGGCCGTCTTCGTAACGTTTACGGCGACTCGCCATTTGCCCAGCCATTCTGGCAATAGGTCGAGAACCCTCTGGATTTTGGCCGCAGCCAGGTCAGCCCGACGGGATGATGCGAAGTACGCACTGTCGTCAGCGTATAGCGCGAGTACGACGTCCTCCTCCCAGTCCTGTAGTTGGCCTGCGAGAGTGGGGATATCGTCCGTGTAAACTCCGTACAGGCACGGAGATAGACAGCTGCCTTGCGGCACTCCGGCGTGGATGGGTCGTGGATCCGAGGTCGCGTCTTCGACTGCAACGAAGAAACTGCGACCTTCCAGGAACGACGCTACTGTCCGCACGAGCGCAGGCGGGGTTTGTGTATTTAATAATTTGAACACCAACCCGGGGTGCCACACCCGGTCGAACGCCTTCTCGATGTCGAGAAAGACTCCGACGGTACGACGACCCCGGTTGTGTTCGGCGGCCATGTGGTGGAGGACTCTCGCCAGCTGGAGCGTAGTGGAGTGCCCGCAGCGAAACCCAAACTGCTCCTGTCTTGGAGTCAGATGGCGAAGAAGGCGTCGCAGCGCGATACGCTCAAACAGCTTGGCAATGTGGGACAGCAGCGTGATTGGTCGTTGGCTCGTTGCGAGTCGGGGTCCGTGCCTGCTTTCGGTATGGCGATGACACGGCCTTTGTTGGCCTCTCGGCCACCGGCGCGTAGCAGAACCACGTAATGTGGTTATCTTTACGCGCCGCTGCCTGCAGATAACGTTGGACCGTTCGGAATTCAGTGTCTGATTTCGGGAGAAACCGTACCCCCTTCCCGAACGGCCATGCGTTAGGTGTGTGTCCGAGCAGCCGTCGCAGTTCTTCGAAATGTGATACCCAGTTGGGCAGGCTTTCCACTACTAAGGGCGGATACCCGCGCACTCCCTGGGTGATCGCATCGGCATCGGCGGCGACGTCGCTCTGGACCGTAATAGTAGTACCGGCTTTCGTTCCCGTAACGGCAGTGGACGATCCAGGAGAGATCCTTCTCTCGTTGTCCTGGAGTTGGCTTTTGGGACGTGGAGGACTGGCGGCCATCGCTGCGTACGTTTTAATGGGAGTTAGGGAGGGGGGAGGGGAGAGATAGCGCTCTCTTCCCTCACCAGCCTCCACCGCTAGGGCAGCGTACGTGGTCGAATTTAGCGTTAATTCCGCGTACTGTTCCGGAGACGGCGATCTCGGTGTCTCAGCGTCGATAGACGCCCGTTGATCCGCCCTCTTTGGGGCCGACTCTTGAATAGGAGACAATGACGACAGCGCGTCACGTGACCTCTTGGTTACTGTTGTCGTGGTACGTATTGTGGCGTCATGGTCATCATCATCCTTTCCTGTCCTTCTTGATGATTCTGAGGAGGTATCGGCATCTGTCTCGATCTCGATATCCTCCCCGACCAACCCAGTCGGTTCTGGAAGCGGATGTCTTAGCACTGGAACGGGGATGCCGCTGCGTCCGGCCCGGAGAACTGGATTAGGAATCCGTCTACTACGGGCCGGGTCGGATATGTCCCGCATCAGTATCTCCGAAGGGGCTTTCCGGGCTGCAGCACGTCGTTCGTATGACGGGCGGGGAGCCTTGTCCGCCATCGTGGCTTAACTTGCGGACGGTTTGTCTTGTAGCGACAACCGTGACTCGGTTCCTACCTGGTCTGCTTTCATAGAAAGCTGCCGGTGGAACCGTTACTGGCCGTGTTCAGTTGTGTGAGCACAAGGGTAGAAAAAATATTTGCCTATATTTTTAGGTACTCACTGGGATGCCGGTCTTATCAGCGAGATGAGGATCCTACGGTCGTGTTGTGTGATGTGCATATGTTGCGCGCACTGCGGTAGCCGCACCGGCGCGGCGCGCGTCGCAGGCCGCCGTCGAGCGGCGACTAACTAGTGGCGGCGGCGGCGGTCCGCACAAACGCGCGGCGCGCGTTCACAGCGTTTCTGTTCACGGCGATGTTCTTGACTCGCGACCCGCGCGCGCGGCCCCGTCGACGACTCGCTACACCGATGCAGCGCGCGTCCCGGTCCGCGGCCGAGCACCGACTGGCTCTGCGGCGGACTTATCCAGGCCGTCGGCGGCGGCAGCGGCGATGACACGACACACACGCGTCGCACAGGGAGTCCGTGTCGCATCACCGTATCCCAGCACCAACAGTTCATGACACATTAATGTTTTGGTTTTTGCCTCAGCCTGCCAGTTCACACACGCCGGTTCACATTCGAGAACACCCGCGCGGTACACGTTGCGCGATGCGGGCCGCGATTACGCGACTGTCTCGCCGCGACGCAGTCGGCACGCCGCGCGCGATTGCGGCCGATTATGAACGGCACAGGGAGGGGGGCGGTTCGGTCCGCGGCGTTGAATTTCACCGTTCAGAAAACACTTTTCCTTAGGCGAAGCCCTCAGCGCAGTCCTTCGTGGCGTTCTTCTTCCTACGATTGCAGCCCAACTTCGAGAGAACCATCGACGATCTTTGCGATAGATGCGTACTGACGTCCGAGCGTAGCGGAGATCACTTGCTGAATGAGCGTGGCCAGACGGCACGTGTGAGTGCCGACGTTGCGTGACATGCCCTATGGACGACTCCTGAAGGGTGTGGTCTCGGCATAGGCGTCACCGTCAGCCTAGAGTCTGTGCGATGGCACAGACTCTGTGCACCGAGTGCACAGGGAAGCCCTGGCCGCATAGGTCAGATTTAATTTCCTCAATAGGGAAGTCAGTAGGGATGCCGCGGATGACGGCTTTAATTTTACGCTCCTCCTCGAGGGCGTAAGTATGGAACTGGACACGATTGTCCACAAGATATTTGTTGAGACTCCTGAAAGTCTTAACATTAGAACATATTATTTTAATGCCGTCGTCTGCGGTACGGACGGCTTTGGTGTAATTTATCCGCAGACGAGTGCAGTCTGCGGATATTTTAACGAAGTTTGCGCCTTTGCGCAAAAAGATTGGGGGATTTTGGGTTTAGGCGGTGCTGTTGGTTTGGCACCTGCCCTGGGAGAATCATTTCTGGTCTCAGCCTCGGCGTGTATGGGGGAGGCCGATGCCTAAGTCGGAATCGGTTCATTTGGGACGATGTTCGAAGCCGCAGTCAGGGATGAATCGACATTCATCCCATTAGCTGGCGAGCTACGAGAAACTCGCGCTTTTTTGAAGGCCTTCCAGACGGCCTTTTTATTTTTACCTGCAACTAGCGTGAAGGACGTCTCAGCCTTATCGGCTTTGGAGGATTTGACCGATTTTCCGGACTCTGACTCGGAATCGGAGCCGACGATGGTAGAATCCGAGCATGCAGACTCGTTGTCCGACGACGAGCTGGCCCGTCTTTTATTCCCCTTAGTGGGAGAGTGAGATCTGCTCAAGTTGGAACTCGAGGCCTGGCTCGTGACCGGGGTGGAAGTCGAGCTCGTAGTTCGGCTCGACGATGGGGTGACTGAACGAACGAATTTGTTCAGATCTTTATCCGGGCATTCATAGCTCATTTCGTTGAGAGCTTTGGACACTATTTCCTTAATCAAGGCATGCGTTACCTTGGTTTTGGGTACCCCTCCCGCCACTGACGGGCTGGGAGGCCAGTCCTCCATTGTTGGTAAATCTAAACCTGCGTAAAGAATTTCACTAATCACTTTCAAAGTGCAAATCAGATAAATACAACGTTTTATAAAAGGAAAATTAGTACATAATACTGCTCACCGAAAACCGCAACCTTAGTCAGAAGGGTCACACAGCGCACCACAGCGCCTACGCGACCCATGGAGGCTGCCACGGACACCGCAAGACAGCCTTGAAGCGAGGAACCGCCCGGACACACTAGCCACTGGGATACTAACACTATGACCACTTTAGTATAGAATAATTAATAAAATAAAATTATAAAATTATAAAGCTGTAAACTCGTGTGAACAAAGGCCGCGCGAAAAATGCGCGCAAAAAGCTATAGCGCGGCACGAGGCGGACACGTGCCAGGCGGCGAAGTCGAGGCGGAGCGCGCGGCGCGGCACGCGGGCGGCGGCGGTCGCGCCAGGCGGCGATGTCGCGGCGACGGCGCGCTAGGCGGCGGCTCGCGGGCGACGCGAGGGGCGCGTACGGCGGCCACGGGGTCGCCTAACTTACGGAAAAACTACAAACCCTAGATTTTTATGGGGGCACTAATGCACTAAACACATTAAAAACAGACGCGTAAATTACGCTAACTAATAATTTCACGTAATTTCGTACGTGAAATTACGTGAATTATCCACGTAAACGAAATAAAACGAAACGCGAACTCACTCAATAGCGTAGCAAATATGCCGCTCGCGGCGCCGAAGCAGCGAGATGCCAAATATTTTGCTAAGCGAAATACGATAGCGCGCGTAATTTCCCAAGTGTAGCCAGAGCGTTTAGTCGCAAGCGACCTCACACCTCAGAGCCACACAGGAATCCCTCATAATTTTTTTTTTTCGTAGTTTTCCCCTTGCGAGAGGAATGGGGAAGGAGGAGAAAAAACCCATTATGGGCCGTCCATGCGCCCGGGCACACAGGTGTGTCCGACTCTCACAGACTAAAAAACCTCCGAAGAAACATAAAAACGGCACTGCCGTTAGCCCGTAGGCTTTGACGTCTTCGTCGAAAGCGGCCGGCAACATAGTGATGCTGACGGCGCGCGACTGCCCTATGGGTGCTTAGTGGTCAGCACCTCGGCATAGGATTTCGCGAAAATTTTTTCAGCTTGAACTAAAAAATTTGGTGGGGGATGCCGGAAGCGCGGAAACGCTCCGGTTTGATGACCCTTTACTGTCGTAATGTTGGGAGGTTGGGGGTTACCTATTAATCAATTTGCATGCTTTTTGCTTCTGCGAGCTTTTCGACCTCCGATGTGAGGGCGTCCGGCGGATCTAACAGAACATTCCGTGGTCTTCTTAAAAAGTGGTGTGCCGGCGGCGGCCCGTCGAAAGTAGCGGCCGACACTATAAGCGGGTTGGGGTGATTTTGAGCCATATCGAAAAAGCGCTTTGAAGCGTCTTTCATAAATTTGTTAATAGTGGGGAGCTCTAAGTCTCCGTGGAGCACCGAATTTTTGACGCACCAATGGGCGTCCGTCGCTTGTCTACAGAACTTATTTTGAATTTTCTGTAGTTTTTTTGATTATATTAGGCGCGGCAAGAACGAAGACTGGACATGCATACGTCATTACCGGCCTGATACACATTAAGTACAGAGTGCGCTTATTGCGCCGTGACATTTTGCTTTTTCTACCGATCATGCCGTATAGGCGTGATTGGTAGAATTTTGTTAGCTTACTAACACGCGCGACATGATCTCGGAAGTGTAGATGCTTGTCGAGCGTTACTCCTAAGTATTTATAATTGTGTTGCCACGGAATTGAAGCATTGTCAATATGGAGTGTAGGGGTGTTGTATGGTACGCTAAACTTTTTCTTGTGTTTGCTATAGTTGAACCGTATAGCTGCTGATTTTTCCGGATTTAATTTAATTCGCCAGAGTCGAAGCCATCGTGTCAGCTCATCAATGGCCCTCTGTAATCGCGGTGTGGTGTCACGATAATTACTGCCGCGTAAGTAAAGTGCAGTGTCGTCCGCGAACAAAGCGAGTTGGACGCCGTTTGACGGTCGCGGTATATCATTAACGTACGCTGAGTACAGTAGAGGGGATAGGGTGGAGCCTTGAGGTACTCCCGCTTTTAATGTTCTTTTTGTGGAGTATGTGTTTTCGTGGCGGAACGTGAAATTTCGGTTATTGAAATAATTATGTATGATAAGTACAAGACGATCTGGAAGCTCTAGTGTGTAGAATTTGTGGATTAATCCTGCATGCCAAACCCTATCAAAGGCCTTTGCTACATCGAAGAATACCGCCACTGTTTTGCGCTTCTTTTTGAAGCCTTCCGATATATGTTCGACTAATCGATGGACTTGCTGGGGGCATGAGTGATTCGGTCGAAAGCCAAACTGTTCGTTAATAATGAGGCCTTTTCCAATGAGATGCTCACTTAAGCGGGTTTTAATCGTTTTTTCGAATAATTTTCCTAATCCGCTTAAGAGACTAATGGGGCGATAGCTAGCGGGGAGGTCGCGTGGTTTCCCCGGTTTTGGTAAGCCGATGACGACTGCTTCCTTCCATATCGGAGGAAAATAGAAATTTTTGAAGCACGCGTTAAAAATTGCGACCAATAAAGCCATTTATGGCAGAGAAAAGCATTTTAACGCTTTATTGCTAATGCCATCGAGGCCCGGAGCCTTTTTAGTTTTTAGCGCTTTGATATGTTTTTGTATTTCGTCTACGGAGACGGGGGCCAGGTCGTCTTGCGGTTCGAGGGAGATTTTCGTACGAACTTCCTCCTCGATCCTGTGTGAGTGTGTTGCGCCGTGTATTGAGTTGTTAGAACATTGCTGTTCTATACTGTCTGCTAGACATTCAGCTTTTTCCCGGTCGTCGACCGCGAACGTGTTGTCCGGTTTCCTGAGGGCGGGGGTTGGTAGGTAACCGTCTGATTTGAGAGCCTTAGCCAACTTCCAGTAGGCCTGGTGGCTCGGCGTTATTTCCTCCATAAGGGTGTTTTTTTTTTCCTCTAGCGACGAGGAGGTAAAAATGTAAAATGTCTATCCTGCACACCCTCGCGCCCGTACGCGTGGGTAGTGTGGGACTGAAACCCACTAAAAACCCCTGAAGATGAAGTTAGCGGGTCGGCTGTGCTATGTAGTCAAACGACGAGTCTTAGACAAGTCGGAGACTATGATAGCTTCACCGAGCGCGGCCGGACGACACATGTGAGTGCCGACGGCGCTTGACATGCACTATGGACGACGCCTGAGGGGTGTCGTCTCGGCATAGGATGTCACCGGGAACCGTCACGGGTCGGTTCCCGTTCCTCCTGCCCGGCCGGGAGCGGTCTGCGGCGGCCGGGTGGAGTAAGGGAGTTTAGGTTAGTGCCCTAACTAACGGACTGTCCTATTCTGAGTCAGTCATGCGTGTCGTTGACGTCATTAAGGCTATCAACTGCCGCTGTAAGAGCGTCAGGTGGATCAAGCAGTACGTTCCGTGGCCTACGGATATAGTGGGTGGGGGGCGGCGGCTGATAGTCAACCGCCGCTCGAAGAAGCGCATTGGGATGTGATCCCGCGATGTCGAAAAATCGCTTCGATGCGTCCTTCATGTACTTAGATATGGTGGGGAGTTCGAGGTCCCTATGTAGAATTGAATTACGGACGCACCAGTGTGCATCCGTAGCTGACCTACAGAATTTGTTCTGAATTACTTGTAGCCTATCCAGTGCTGTCGGGGCGGCGTGAGCGAAGACTGGGGACGCGTATGTCATCACCGTCCTAATGCACATTTTGTAGATTGTGCGCTTATTGCGCCTAGATAATTTGCTTTTCCTACCGAGCAAGGCTCCGAGCCTCGCTCTGTAGAAGAGTGCAGTTTTCCTAACACGCGCGATGTGCGCCCGGAAGTGGAGGTTTCTATCGAGCGTGACACCTAAGTATTTATAGGACCGTTGCCACGGAATTCTCGCGTTCAACATTTTTAAGTTGGGAGTGTTCCAGTCGACAACAAAGTTACTCCTATTCTTGCTATACTTGAACTGTATAGCTGCCGACTTTTCTGGATTTACATCTATCCTCCAGAGACGGAACCATTGACCTAGTTCATCAATGGCTCTCTGGAGGCGGCGGATGGTAGGAAGGGTGGTTCTATTCCTACTCTTGTAATAAAGCGCGGTGTCATCTGCGAAAAGCGCGAGTTGGACGCCGGACGTCGGGCGCGGTATGTCGTTGGTGTATGCGGAGTACAGCAGGGGAGAGAGGGCGGAGCCTTGAGGGACTCCTGCTCTGATTAAGCGTCGGGTCGAGTGAGTACGCTCATGCCTAAACGTGAAATGTCTGTTAGCAAGATAATTTTGAATAATGATTACTAGACGATCTGGCACTTGGAGTGAGTACAATTTATGGACCAGACCTGCGTGCCATACCCTATCGAAGTCCTTGGCTACATCAAAAAGACAGCTACGGTTTTTTGTTTATTTTTGAAGCCCTCCGAAATATACTCTACTACGCGGAGGACTTGTTGCGGGCAGGAGTGGGCGGGGCGAAAACCGAACTGTTCGTCAATGATAAGACCTTTCCCGAGGAGGTGATCACTGAGACGAGTTTTAAGAACTCTCTCATACAATTTAGACAGACCGCTCAGGAGGCTGATCGGTCTATAACTGGCAGGGAGGTCGCGCGGCTTCCCTGGTTTGTGAATACCTATTACCTCCGCCTCTTTCCAGACGGGAGGAAAGTAACAATTTTGAAGGCACGCGTTAAAAATCGCGACCAGTAGACTTAACAACTGTTGGGGAAAGCATTTAATTGCTTTATTACTAATGCCATCGAGGCCCGGTGCCTTTCTGGTCTTGAGTGATCTCACCAGCAGTTGGACTTCGCTGAGTGAGACGGGAGTCAGATCGTCTCGCGGTTCGAGGGAGGTTTTTTGAAGAACCTCTTCCTCGATGCGACTAATATGAGCAGGGTCGTGCGGAGGGGAGACGTGAGAGCATTGAGTCTCGATAGAGTCTGCTAAGCACTCCGCTACCTCCGCGTTGTCGAGGGCAGTAGAACCGTCGAGTCTTTTGAGCGGGGGAATAGATGTATACCCCTCCGTTTTGAGCGCTTTGGTGACCGACCAGAACGCTTTGTGTGACGGCCTAATTTCCTCCATGAGGTCGCTCCAACACTCATTTCGGAATTCCTGAACGCGAGTTTTCACTTCGCGTTGGAGAGCTCGCGCTCTGGATCGATATTCTGGAGTGGGATATGCGCTCGCGCGGCGCAGAGCTTTGTTCTTTGCTCTTATCAGTTCGAGAATGTCAGGCGGGAACTTCCGACGATCCGAGGATGCCGGAACCTCCCGCTCGCATTTCTCGACCACTGTCCTGATGTGGCTGGTAAGAGCACCTATCGCTGAGTCGATTTCGTCTGTCGTGCGAATATTGTCAGGTATGCTGTTAAGGGGCGGAGTGTCGATTTTCTCGAGCGCGGTCGACACTCTTTTCCAGTCGGTGATTTTACAAGTGGGGTTAGGTCTCCCGCCGTCGGGTGGACCCATTTTTAACAAAACTGGCCGATGGTCGGATGTAAGTTTATGTAACGTCTCGATTTGATTTAAATTTAGAGCGACTCCTTTAGTCAGCGCGATATCTATCGTGGACGGCCTGTGTGTTACGTTGTGTGGGAAATGAGTCGCCGTAGAGGGCGCGATTATTTCGAATTCAAGTCTGTCTTGAAGTCGATCCAGTTTATCACCATTGTAATCTAGTACGGGACAACCCCATCTAGGATTTTTACAATTAAAATCGCCAAAAAGGATGACGGCATCCCCTAAAGCAAGGAGGGCTTTAAGGTCGCGCCGGTGCAACGGTTTTGGAGACGGTAAATAGACGGAGACTATGACGAGAGTACGATGACCCGTCATGGCCAGTCTACAGCCCGTAGCTTCCATATTTATGAGCGGAGGAATATCTATGGGACAGCAATGGAGCGAGCGGCTATAGTAGAGGGCCGTACCCCCCCTACTAGCGTGCGTCCTGTCCGTTCGTAATTGTACGTAGCCTGCGATAGTACAGGCTCTAGGTCTATTTGGCTTTAAAAACGTTTCCTGTATTAGCGCAATGTCGATACCGTAATCCGACATACACTTTGTCAGTTCGAGAATGTTATTGGATAACCCGTTTGCGTTAAACGAAAGAAGGGTAATATTCTTCGGTTTGCGGCGTCCACCTAAAGGGGGAAAGCTGCTACACCCGGGTGTAGACATTTAAATTGATTCTAATCTGACCATCAGGTGATGGTACCTAACTAGAACGAGGAGTTTTTCCTCCACGTTGCGGCACGCTCGGAGCTGACTCGCGAACTCGGCGATCTCCGAGCTTGAAACCGCGCGGAGAACGGCCATCACCGTTTGAATGTCGTCTCCAAACGATGATGAACCCGCGGTCGCGGATGCTGGCGGCGGTACCGGGGGGGGGGGAGCGTTGAGCCTCCCTATGCGGCCGCGAGGTGGCGCTCGGCGGTTGAGCTGCACGCGTCGTCCACGGATTGGTGGGGGGTGCGGGAGCGAGACGGAACGCTGTCGTCGCGTCACGCGAAGGCTTCGCCCTTATTTCGGAGAAGTTCGCGTCGTTTTTTATGAGGCCTTCCGGCGCGCGCGATGGCCTGTTATTTATTCTCCGTTGTTGTTTTGGCGGAGCGAATTTTGGTGCTTTCGGGCACCCTCTGTAGTTGGCCGTATGCAATTGGCCGCAGTTAACGCATTCAGGCTTTTCACCTGAATCGCGAGTGCGCGGGCACTCCCTGGTCCAATGCGGGACCAGGCACTTCACGCACCGAGGGTCCGCATGGCAGTTTGCGGCGGCGTGGCCATACCGCTGGCAGCGGTGACATTGGCCAGGGCCGCCCCTGCTACGCGGAGCCTCGACCCTGATGCCCGATAGGCCGCAAACTTTCGAAAGTTTTTCGAATAATTGCCTACCCTCGTCGGTCCTCGGCAAGATGGCCATCACCAACCACAGTGGTGACCCGTCGCGCCTACAAAGGCGGTGCACCGATTGCACCGGGAAGCCCTGGCTAATGAGGTCAGACTTAATATCATTTGTGTCGAAATCCGCGGGGATGCCGCGGATGACCGCTTTCAATTTGCGCTCCTCCTCGAGAGCGTAGGTGTGAAATTTGACTTTGTTGTCAATTAGGTATTTGTTGAGACTTCTGAATGTCTCAACATCGGGACAGGTCATTTTTATGCCGTCATCGGCAACCCTGACGGCCTTAGTGAAATTGATCCGCAGACGTGTACAGTCTGCGGAGATGCGGACAAAGTTTGCTCCTTTGAGCAAGTAGATAGGAGGGGGCGCTTTGCCTTTGGGTGGAGCGCTCGGCTTCGCACCCTTGTTAGTGGCTCTATCGGTCGCCACCTGCGTAGGGGTGGTGACCGGTCTTGGAGTCGGTGGGTCAGCTACCGTGGCCGCGGGCGTGGGTGTAGTTACCTTTTGGGATATTTCGACCTCCATATCCCGAACGGGTGAATTAGCTTCCAGTTTGCTCTTTTTTAGAGCTTTTCTAATTTGTTTCTTATTTTTACCCTTAACCAGGGTAAAGGAGGAATCGGATTTGGAAGAGGACTTCCCAGATTCAGATTCCGACTCGTCCGTACCTACGACGGTGCTGTCGGAACCGGTTCCGGTGGTCTCTTCCTCGGATGACGAGGAGGATTTACGGTTCCTCTTTTTTCCCTTTGCGGGAGAGTGAGACCTGCTCGAGCTTTGGCTCGAGGCAGGGGAGGTCGCTTGGCTCGAAGCGCGGCTCGAGACTGGCGTAGTTTTGCGGACAAATTTGTCCAGATCACTTTCTGGACATTCGTACCCCGCATCGGCGAGGGATTTGAGCAGAAGGCTCTTAATTAAAGCTCGGGTCACGGGACCCTTGGGGATCCCTCCTGCCCCTGGAGGGCAGGAGGTATTCGTTTCCATAGCTACTATTCACGTGGAGCCCGGTCCACTATACAAATTTTGAATTAAATTTAGATCACTATTAATAATTAAATAAAAATCACTTAAATTTGTAATCGGAATGGCACTCACCGAGGACCGTTCTACTCGAACCTGGAACGTCGGTACTACCGCGCCTAGGTGGACCAATCGCGGCAGCAGCCGCGCGAAAAACCGTTAAACGCACCAACCGCGGGAACGGCCGTTACGTGTAACGGCCGCTCACCACAGCCCTAAGGGCGCGAAGTGCCCGAAATCACTATTAGGCGAACCTATGAACAAACCGGCACTAAAACACTTATTCACTGAGCTAGACACGACCCGCGCGAAAAACACGTTAAATTGGCGGGCACACGGAAGCGGGAATGGCCGTTAACGGCGGCGGCGGCCCCCCTTCCCGCTGACGTCGCGGGACGCGGGAGCGGGACGCAGGGCGCGCGGCGCCCGCCTAAACGAGTGTCGACCACGAAATCACTTAACACAGAAACTAACACTAATCCGAATAATAAAATAATAGTACGAAAACGAAAACGAGAATGAAAATCGCGCGAAAAACTATAAAGTGGACGCGGATCACGAGGTGGCGGCCGCGAGGCGGCGGCCACCAGGCGGCGGCGGCTAGCGGGCGGCGGCGGCTAGCGGGCGGCGGCGGCTAGCGGGCGGCGGCCGCGCGCCAGGCGGCTATGACGTGGCGCGACGGCGGCGCGCGCACGGCGCGGGGCGGCCACGGGGTCGCCTAACTATAGTCACTAATGCACTAATCATTAAATCGCACACGTAGGGACACTATAAAACACGTAGGTGCAAAACTCGGAACGCAGACTCGCGGGTCGCGAAAAAATCCGAAATTTGACACCGCTCGCGGCGTTGGATAATTACGTATATATTTCGCGTAAGCGAAGTAATTACGAATAGAGCGCGTAATGAATTAGGGCAGAGCAAGAGTTCGCGAACGACCTCTCACGTCAAAACCAAACTCAGAACTGCCATAAGGGTGCTCCATTTATCGTTTTTAAATTCCTGTATCCGAGCTTTCACTTTACGTTGGAGAGCTCGCGCACAGGACCTATTTTCGCATGTCGGATATGCGCTCGCGCGACGCATGGCTGCGTTTTTCGCTCTCAGTAGTACGCGAACGTCTTCGGGTAGTTTTCGGCGGCTGTCGGCCGCCGGGACCTCCCTTGAACTGTCCTCGACCACTGTCGCGATGTGATCGGTGAGTGCGCCTATGGCGTAGTCGATCTCGTCCGTTGTTTCTATGTTGTCGGGGATGTTGTTTAATATAGGGGTGTCGGTCTCCTCAAGTAAGAGCGACACCTTTCTCCAGCTTGTAATTGTTTTGTTTTTGGGAGGCTGTTCTCCGTCGGGAGGCCCTATTTTCAGGAGGACTGGCCGGTGATCCGAATTGAGATTTTGGAGAGTCTCTATAAATCTCACATTAAGCGCCACCCCCCTCATGAGGGCGATGTCTAGTATGTCCGGTCTGTTTCGTACGTTGTCCGGAAAGTAAGTTTGTGTCGGGGGCGCGATGACGTCAAAATGTAGGTCCTTCGCGAGGTCTATCATTTTGCGTCCGTTTGCGTTTGTGTAATTGCATCTCCATTTGGTGCTTTTTGAATTTAGATCGCCAAAGAGGATGACGGCATCCCCCAGGGCGAAGAGGGTTTCGACGTCGCTTCGGAGCAACTCCTTTTTCGGCGGTAGGTAAACTGATATTATAATTATTGCCCCGTGGCTTGACATTGTTAATCTGCAGCCGGTGGCTTCTAAATTTATTAGGGAAGGGATATCTATCGGACTGCAGCTGAGCGTCTGTCTGTAGTACAGTGCTGTTCCTCCTTTTGGAGCACCCTGTCTGTCTGTTCGTAATTGTACGTAGTTGTTTAATTTACAACATTTCGGATTTTTTGGTTTTAGGAAAGTTTCTTGGACTAGAATAATGTCTACTGAGTACTCAAGCGCACATTGTTCTAATTCTAATATACTAGAGGCTAGGCCGCACGCGTTATACGAGAGCATTGTTATATTTTTGTGTTTTAGGCGTCCAACTGAATTTAGTTGAGAGCGCTTGGGCGCTGTCATTATATGTTTTCTAGTTTGCTTAATAATTCCTGGTTTTCCTGGATTATTTTGAGGCGGTCAACACCGTGTTTGGCCTTTCTGAATTTGGCCGCTAAGTCCGCGACCTCGGCGCTCCTAACCACTTGTAGAATCGACATTATAGTGCCGATATCATCCCCTAGTGCGGAAGCCGCGGTTCCGGTCTGTCGTGTGGGCTGTTTTTGTGGGACCCTATTTTCGGTTCCGGTGGTTTTTGGATTTACCCATGGAGGAGGATTCTTCCATTGGTTCTCCTTCGGGGCGGGGGCGGGGTGGAAGTTTTTACTTCCGGTTGGTTTCGTCGGCACTGTCCGTGCTGTCTGTTTGTTTCCGCTGTTTAGTGCGGGAAAGTGAGATACGTCCAACGGACGTGATGTCTGTTGGACTTTTGATATTTTTATTGTAAC
The DNA here is from genome assembly GCA_005406025.1 of Eumeta japonica. Classification (NCBI taxonomy): domain Eukaryota; kingdom Metazoa; phylum Arthropoda; class Insecta; order Lepidoptera; family Psychidae; genus Eumeta; species Eumeta japonica. Next base: position 68,948 of record BGZK01001801.1, read on the forward strand.
TACTTTTTGGTTTGGGTTTCGGCGCTGCCGGGCACCCTCCGTAGTTTGCTGTGTGGTCGCTACCGCAGTTGCAGCAGGCAGGTTTGCCTTCTGAATCGCGGGTGCGAGTGCATTCTTTGGTCCAGTGTGGATCCAAGCATTTCACGCACCGCGGTGGGGCGTGACAGTTTGTGGCCGCGTGGCCGTAAAGCTGGCAGCGATGACACTGCCCGGGGATACCTTTTTTGTAAGGAGCCTCCACGGTTATACCGGATAGGCCGCATACGTTCGCTAGGTTTTTGAAAATGTCTGTCGCGCCGTCTGTTTTATTGAGTATTGCCAGTACTAAGCCTACGGCGGTTCCGTCTCTGCGGTGCATTCTGTGCACCACTTGGACTATTGGGTATTCGTGCCGAACCAGGTCCGCTTTTATGTCCTCGGTGTCAATTTCGACCGGGACGCCTTTTAATACTGCTTTCACTTTGCGCTCTTCTTCGAGCGCATATGTATGAAACGGTATACCGCTTTTGATCAGGTAGCTATTAAGCTTCCTGAAGTCGTCGATGGAGCTCATGGTGATGTTAATACCATTTCTGGTATTCTGAGCTTTATTATAATTTATGTGGAGCTTACTGCATTCTGATGCAATGTGGTTCTATTGACATATTCGGGTTTCACTCTCGGTGGCGGCGAGGGTTTGGACCCGACCACGTTAGTGGTTTTTAATGAGTTTATACTGCTGGTTGTTGCTTCTTTATTAGAAGCGACGGTCTTGGCTAAAATTACTTTCTTTGACGTGATCGACGAATCACTGTGATTCGTCGATTTCACCTTTGCCTGCTCTACTTCCATAGCCGAGTCGTTCGACTGGCTGCTACTACTGGTCTTGCGAAGTCGCCGAGCGACTCTTTTATTTTTTCTTTTGACGATTTGGAAATCCTCATCGTCCGAGCCCTTGACAAGTAGAGTCGGAGTTATCCGACCCTTAGTTTGACGATATAGCGCTTGAAGAGCGCTCACCGCTACTACACACTAAAGGACACGGTGATTGACCGCGCCCACCTACGTTATGTTTGTTTTTGTTGTCGGTGGAGTCCGAACTCCCTACGCCTAACACGCTATCTACCTCCGAGGGTAGAGCGTAACCTTGTTGTTCGAGAAATTTAAAAAACATGATTTTCAACTCACCTAATGGGAGTGTTTTTGGAGCTGACGTGGTACCCCCGGCCTTAGCCGTACCGGGGGCGGTTGCTGCCATGTTATACTACACTTGTTTTAACTAAGTTTTAATCGGCGGACACTGCACATAACACGATTTTTAATTATAATGGGTTTAATTTATTATTATTGTCGAAATTAATTTTTAATTTTAACTCGCGTTGGTTATATTTTAATTTTTGAAAACCACTGGACACCACATACAATGTTTTCACTGAATACGCGCGGAAGGAATGGAAGCGTAATGCTGTCGAATGAAAGTACTCTGAGCGGTCGTGCGGACACGACCTGTCGCCTCGGAGCGTAAACACTGACTGCTGCCATTTTTGTTTTTTTTTTTTTTTTTTGTTTATTTTGGTTTTTTTTTTTCTTTCTTCTTCTTTTTCCCAGTGCCATTGGGACATGGTTCCCAAACAGCTTGTTGGGCAACGCTCCCTACGGTGGCAGTTGGCAGTAGGACGTGCTTGTAGCGCTTGCATTCACGTATGCGGCGTAGCACGAACTCAAAGAGGCCGCGATGTAATGCGTATCTCCTATTAACCAGCTCGATGTCATCGGGATCGAAAACTTCGAATGCTGCACGCATCTCTGCGTGCTGATTCTCGTTTTTAACTGAGCGGCGGCACGCCACCCAAGTAAGTTGACCGTTGGAAGGTTAGGTACATATGCCTCCTCTTCCTCGACATCCTCCTCTTCTTCAGCTGCAGCTAAATCTTCACCGACTTTTTCTACGCCTCTCTCTTCATCATTTCGGCGTCGATTTCGAAGTTGACGCTGTTCATCTGACACTTCGTTCGCCAATTCAAATTGCTCCTCCGGTTCAGGGACGAGGCCTGGTGGTAACCAAGCGTCGTTTTCGCGTCGCGCAACGGTTGCAGCGACATCTTGTAGTACGCGGTGGAGACTTACGGTAGGAGCGATTCGGTATTCGTAATCGCGATGTGTTTGTGGGCTGATTTCGCCAAAGTGCCAATCCACATTAGGCTCAGAAGCTCTGGGATAGTGCTTGACGCCTGTTCCGTCTTCAAAGTCACCGAGGCCTGAGAGATATGTCCCAGCGCCTGCTGCGACTTCACAAGATGTATATCCTTGTATAAAGTCGATCAGTTGTTGCTGATTCAAAGACGCGGTGCCACGCTTCGCAGCACATAACGCTATTCTGTGCCACCACATGACGTGATGGTAATAAGCATGCGCCGATGCTGGAACAGACTTGGTGTAATACTTATCTACATCCGAGATCGCTTTATACTCATCCTCAACTAATGAAACGTAGCCAGCAGCATCCGCTTCGCAGTTCTTGACCGCCTGTTCAGAAGTTAAGCCAGATTACCCTTCTGTAACAAAGGCATCCATCCAAAGCGGATCGTTTGTTAGTGGTGTTGCTTTCTTTGCTTGGAATTTCGGTGCCGGTAGTTCTATTAATGCCGCAGAGTGGGGTTTAGGGCGCGGTAACGCATGCTTTTTTTTCTTTTTTCCGCCAGTGGCCGGTGGTGGTCCACGTCGTAGTGCTTTAGCTTGTATAGCATCTGGTGAGTCCATAATTGAGTACTGATTTTTGAGTTCCCGATTTACAAAATAAAAAGGGGCCAGCCTCATTTTTTGTTTCCCCACGACGTGGAGGGTAAAAAATGTCTATCCACACCCTCGCGCCCGTACGCGTGGGTAGTGTGGGGCTGAAACCCTAAAAGTCCCCTGAAGGTGAAGTTGTTGGTTCGGCTATGCTATATAGTCAGGCGACGAGTCTGGCGACCGGTCGGACGACTTCTAACTTCACCGAGCGCGGCCGGACGGCACGTGAGTGCCGACGGCGCGTGATATGCTGGACGTCTCCTGAAGGAGTCATCTCATAGCGTCACTGGTAACCGGGAACGGTTCCCGTTCGTCCCCGGCCGGAGCGGTCTGCGGCGGCCGGGCGGGTGAAGTGGGGCCAGTCAACCATTCCTAACGGATTGGTCAGTCAGTCGTGCGTATCGTTGACGTCATTGAGGCTATCAACTGCCGCTGTAAGAGCGTCAGGTGGATCGGATAGTACGTTCCGATAGTGCGTGGGGGCGGCGGTTGATAGTCGACCGCCGCTCAACGTTGGGATGTGATCGCGATGTCGAAAAATCGCTTCGATGCGTCCTTCATGTATTAGAGAGTGGGAGTTCCAAATCTCTATGGAGAATGGAATTACGAACACACCAATGTGCGTCCGTGGCTGCTCTACAGAATTTATTCTGTATTACCTGTAACCTGTAGTGCTTTAGGAGCGGCGTGAGCGAAGACTGGAGACGCGTACGTCAACACCGTCCTAATGCACATTTTGTACAAAAAAGTTTATTACGCCGGTTTACTCTTTCTACCGAGCATGGCTCCGAGCTTGCTGTGTAAAAGAGTATTCTTCCTAACACGCGCGATGTGTTCTCGAAAGTGGAGATTCTTATCGAGCGTGACGCCTAAGTATTTATAAGACCGTTGCCACGGAATTCTCGCGTTCAACATTTTTAAGGAAGTGTTCCAGTCGACAACCAATTGACTCCTATGCTTGCTATACAAATTGTATAGCTGCCGACTTTCGGGATTGACTTCGATCCAGAGACGGAACCATTGACTAGCTCATCAATGGCCCTCTGGAGGCGGAGGATGGTGGAATAGGGTGGACCTATTCCTACATTTATAAAATAAAGCGGTATCGTCGGCAAATAACGCGAGTTGGACGCCGGACGACGGTCCGGTATGTCATTAGTGCGCGGAGTACAGGAGGAGAGAGGGGCGGGCCTTGCGGAACTCCGGCGATTAAATCTGGTCGAGTGAGTACGCTCATGCCTAAATGTAAAATGCCTATTAGGAAATTTTGAATAATGAATATGAGACGATCTGGTACTTGGGAATATAATTTATATACCAAACCGGCGTGCCATACTCTGTCAAAAGCCTTAGCTACGTCAAAGACAGCAACGGTTTTGTTTAGATTTAAAGCCCTCCGTGACATATTCGACTAAGCGGAGGACTTGCTGTGGACATGAGTGGGGGGCGAAAACCGAACTGTTCATCGATGATAAGGCCTTTGCCGAACAAGTGTTTACTGAGACGAGTTTTAAGAACTCTCTCGAATAATTTAGCCAGACCGCTCAGGAGGCTGATTGGTCTATAGCTGGCAGGGATGTCGCGCGGTTTCCCTGGTTTGTGAATACCGATTACCTCCGCCTCTTTCCAGCTGGAGGAAATTTTGAAGGCACGAAAAATCGACCAGTAGACTTAACAGTTGTTGTGGAAAGCATTTAATTGCATTACTAACGCCATCAAGGCCCGGTGCCTTTCTGGTCTTGAGCGATCTCACCAGCAGTTGGACTGCTGGTGAGACAGGTGTCAGATCGTCTTTCGGTTCGAGGGAGGTTTTGAAGAACCTCTTCCTCGATGCGACTAATGTGAGCTGTGTCGTGCGGGGAGTGAGCATTGAGTCTCGATAGAGTCTGCTATACGCCCTCCGCGTCGTCGGAACGATGGACCGTCCGGTCTTTTGCGGGGGTATGGGTATACCCCTCCGTTTTGAGCGCTTTGGTAATTCTCCAAAACGCTTTGTGTGACGGTGTGATTTCCTCCATGAGGTCGCTCCAACTCTCATGGAATTCCTGAACGCGAGCTTTCACTGGCGTTGGAGATCGCTCTGGATCGATATTCGGAGTGGGATATGCGCTCGCGCGGCGCAACTTTGTTTTAGCTCTTATCAATTTAAGAATGTCGGAAACTTCCGACTATCCGAGATGCCGGAACCTCCGCTCGCATCTCTTGACCTGTCCTGACGTGGCTGGTGAGCACCTATAGCAGGTCGATCTGTTCAGTCGTCCTAATGTCATCAGGTATACTATTGAGCGGAGGGTGTCGATTTTTCGAACGCGGTCGACACTTTCTTCCAGTCGGTGATTTTGATAGTGGGAATAGCCTCCCGCCGTCGGGAGACATTTCAATACCGGCCGGTGATCTGATGAAAGTCTATTAGAGTCTCAATAATTTAAATTTAAGGCGACTCCTTTTGTCAAGGCAATATCTAAAATTGACGTCCTATAGTATCATTATGGGGAAGTAGGTCGCCGTAGAGGGCGCGATGATTTCGAACTCGAGTCTGTCTTGGAGTTGATCTAGTTTTCTCCATTTTCATTCATTATGGCACAGCCCATCTGGGATTTTACAATTAAAATCGCCGAAGGGATGACGGCATCCCCTAGGGCAAGGGAGGGCTCTGAGGTCGCTCCGAGCAACGGCAGGGAGGGGAGGTAAACCGAAACTATGATGATAGTGCGATGACCCGTCATAGCGAGTCTACATCCCGTAGCTTCCATATTATGGAGGTATTTTAATGGGACAGCAATGGAGCGAGCGACTATAGTACAGGGCTGTACCACCTTTTCTATCGTACGTCCTGTCCGTTCGTAGCTGTACATAGCCTGCGATGGCGCAGGCTCTAGGCCTATTGGCTGAAAAGTTTCTTGATGAGCGCGATATCGATCCCGTACTCGACATACAGTTCGTCAGTTCGAGAATATTTTTTTGGGGTCCGTTCGCGTTGAACGATAGTAGTTTTAAATTTTTTGGCTTACGGCGTCCACCTAGAGGGGGAATGCTGCTACACCCGGGTGTAGACATTTATATGGACTCTAGGCGTACCATCAGGTGATGGTACCTAACTAGAACTAAAAGTTTCTCCTCAACGTTGCGGCACGCTCGGAGCTGACCAGCGAATTCGGCGATCTCCGAACTCGATACCGCGCGGAGAACGGCCATCACCGTTTGGATGTCGTCTCCAAACGATGATGGGCCCGCGGTCGCCGGTCGCGGAAGCGGCGCCGGGAGGCGCGGCAGGCGGGCCCTCGATGGTTCCGGTACGGCCCTCGGGGCTGATTCCTCCCACGGGTTGGTGGAGGTGCAGGGGCAGGGCGGAAATTGACAACAGGTTTCTACAGGCGCAGGGTGCCGGGAAGTTTTCCAGATCCCGGATGGGGGGCGACGGGGGCGAGGGGGCCTCTTGTATTAGGCCTGCCTTGGGGCAGAATTTGGGAGCCTGGGCATCCCCTATAATTGGTATGTGACCGCAGTTAGCACAGGAGGTTTCTCCTGCGACTCCCGAGTGAGGGGCAATCTCTGGTCCAGTGAGGGACCTGACATTTTACACAACGGGGTTGCGTGCAGTGGCACTGCAGCCATACATTGCACCAGTGACATTGACCGGGGCCTGCCTAATGTGGGGCCTCCACTCGGTACCGAGACCGCATTATAAAAGTTCTCGATAGATTGCTCCATCGGTCCTGGGGAGACAAGGACCATCCAGGAAGGCATCACGACGGCAGAGTCTGTGCACTGATTGCACGGGAAAGCCTTGGTCACAGAGATCGGCTTTGATCTCCTCGACCGGAAAATCGACCGGGATACCGCGAATAACCATTTTGATTTTTCGCTCCTCTTCGAGGGCGTATGTGTGAAATTGGACTTTGTTGTCCACTAAGTACTTGTTGAGCTTACGGAAAGTCTCAACATCCGAGCAAGTGATTTTGATGCCGTCGTCGGCAGTACGGACGGCTTTTGTGTAGTTAATCCGCAGACGTGTACAGTCTGCGGATATTTTGATAAAGTTGGCGCCTTTGCGCACAAATATTGGGGGGGGCATTTTGACCCTAGGGGGGGCCGTGGGTTTACTGCCCGCTGGGGCAAGAACTGAGGCTCTATCCGCCTCCACCTGCGAGGAGGTGGTGGCCAGAACTTGGGCCGGTGGAGATTTGGGCGGAGGAGCTGGCGAAGCTGACTCAGCCCGGGCTGCGTCAACCTCCATCCCGCTGTGTGGAGGGGAGTCTGTGACTTTCTTCTTTTTGTTGGCCTTCCTGACGGCCTTCTTATTTTTTCCCTCTACGAGGGAGAAAGAGTCTGACCGGGATCCGGTCGACTTTCCGGTTTCGGAAGTTTCCGTACTGGTGGTTTCGGATTCGCTATCTGTGCCAACTACGGTGCTATCCGAGCCCGTCGACTCTTCTTCGGACGAGCTAGCACGCCGCTTGCCTTTGCTCTTGCGTCTAATAGTTGAGTGAGTCCTGCTCGAGTTTGCACTCGAAGCAGGTGTGGCCGTGCGGCTCGCTACAGGAGTAGCCGTACGCACGAATTTCTCGAGTTCGCTCTCCGGGCACTCATAGCCCATTTCAGAGAGCGACCTAGCAACTATATCCTTAATAAGAGCCCGGGTCACGGGTCCCTTTGGTACCCCTCCTGCCCCAGGGGGGCAGGAGGTGCTGGATTCCATTTTAATAACCCCTACAATAATTTGTGTTCTTCCGTAAGAACCAAAATGAACAATAAATTCGAAATTGTGATTAAATGACTCTAATTAAGTGAATACGCTATCACTCACCGATGGAGTACAGCTACCTGTAACCACCTGTAGCGCACCTCACGTCCACGAACCCAGGACCGAGGCCGTAGATGCTCCGGGAGCAGTCGGCGGCCTATACGCACAAAAAAGTCACTATCGACACTAGTAATAACTTTGCTAAGTAAAGTCCTTACGTACGATACACGCAATATGCCTACGTAAAAAGTCACTTAACTATGAAAACACACTTCGCGATAACCGCACTAAATTAAATAAAAACCGCGCGAAAAACTATACGGCGGCACGAGGCGGGCACGTGCCAGGCGGCGGCGGCGCGCAGCGGTGGCGCGGCGGTGGCGCGCGGGCGGCGCAGGCGGCGCGCATAAGCAATGATGTCGCGGCGGCGCGGCGTGGGCGGCGACCACGGTCGCCTAATAAACACTAATCTAGAGAACTAAAACCACGTAAATTAAATTAGATATAATTTCACGTAATTTTCTACGTAAAATTACGTGAATTATAGTTCTAAGCACAAAGCACACTAACTCGCGACCGAACCGGATTTAAATCCGGGCGTAGCGGGCGCAAAGTATTGCTTAAGCGAAACGCTCGTCGTAATTCCAGTGCGTGGTCAGGCTCGAGAGCACGCGACCTCACCAACCGAACCACCACAGAGAATGCCTCATTAATTTTTTTTTTGGTTTGAGGAAGTGTAAAAATCTTCACGACGAAAGATACCCGGCCACGCGACCTAGAACCGGGTTATGTGGGTTTTACCCACTAAAAAGCACTCCAGCAGGGTGATACTTTAACGCGTATATTTCCGGCCCGGAGTCAATATGCGTTGACGGGCCAGGTGATGCGGAAACAACAAACAAGGTTTGGGGACTTCGCGTCGATGGAAAAATTATTGATTATTAACTAGGCGTACCGCCCAGTATGGGATGAGGTAGGCCGTTTTTAAAACGAGTTGAGCTTATTTTTGATGGCCTCCTACGAGCGACGTGTTCAACAAAGCACAACAATTTTTCCGTCGGGTTCGGCGGCACAGAATTTTAGCGAGGATCGTGAGCTCGCTGGTGTCAATAACGGTGATTATTGACATCAGCTGACTCAGATCGTCAGCGGATGTAGCAGAGTTCTTTGCGGCGGGCGTTACGCGGTCCAGCCGCCGCTCGGCATAACTGAATGCAGCCGAGACTGCGCGCGCAGACATCGGCGCAGCACGGCCTCTCGGGTGGAGGTCTTTGGAGCACGCGGGCATCAAGATGGTTAGCCGTATGGCCTTCTGTTTGCATAGGACACAGGCGGGTGGACCGTCTGTGTCCTTATTGCTACGATACGCTGTGCCATGGTCACCGGGCATTTCACGCAGCGCGCGAAGATGGTGCAATGACGGGACGAATGCCCGTAGGACTGGCAGTTATGGCGCGGTAAGTTGCGTTGCGGGGCTGCTCCGCTTTGACGCCGGAGAAGAGCATACGCTCCTGATTTTGAAAGAAGGCGTACCGTCGCCTTGTCGTTAACCTCGGCTGTGCCGGAGACCAAAACTAAATCAGGGCTTGCGGAAGCGGTTCAATATGCGGCGAACCGTTGAACCGAAATTTCGGCTACGGGTCTTCCTGGACTCGTCGACTGGTAATTCTTCGGGACTCCCCTCAGGATACCCGGATTTCGCTTCTCCCAGGGAGTAGGGTGTGAAATTTGAACTTGTAGCATACTAACAAGTTCTGCAGATTTTAAAAATCTGCTACGGTCTTCGCTTGCAGCTTTAATCCCTGGCGGAATTGCGCTTGCGAAATTGAATGCCTTTTCTGCGCAGCTCGGTCCACCGATCGTCTCGAACATAGGTGGTGGTTTCGGCGAGCCACGCGGTGCGAGGGTGGGGAGCGGTGACGTCAGCCAATGCCTCTTGTTTTCGGCCGCGGGAGCTGCCGCTTTATCCGCCATCGCCTACCGCCCTTGTGGGGCGCAGCAGGCTGGGAAGAGTCCTCAGCTAACTGGAGAGTCATAATCGAGCTAGTCGATTTGTCGGAAGGTGTTGCTTCCACCAACATTAGCCTTAGGCTTTCTTGAGGCGGGAGTTAGCCGATAGCACATAGACCCATCAGTGGTCTGCGTGAGGCATGCCGCTACGGGTTTAGACCCTTCGGCTCTACGGCGCCGGACCGTGGTGAAACCCGAGTGATCGGAGAATCACTCGATCCGGGTCGAGTCCGGTCGGAGGACGTGCCCTCCGACGGGCGAGCGTTCTTTGGCATTTTTGACTCCCTCGGCAGCGTGTATTCTAGATCCATTTCAGGATCGTCACTACCCTGAGTGGGGAGGCCGGGGAAGAGCAGTATGCCTCGAACTCCCGCAGGAGGTCAGGTGGCCACGCTCCGTTAGGAACGTTTGAAGTTTGTACTTGTCCATTGCGGTAGCCGCAAAGTGTTCGGCCGATGTCGAACGCTCCACGCTTCCAGATGATGCGAAGCGACGCACGGCTCGCGGTTGGGTCGTGTGGTAATTGGAAGAAAAAAGGGGCGGCGGGGACGCGGGCGCGGTGCGGTAGGGCACGCGAAGCCGACGCAACAGGCTGCACGCAAACCATGCGGCGCGATGGGGATCGCCAGCGATGCGTTAACTAAGAACACGAACCGAACACCACCTCGTGCCGGTCGTTGACACCGTTAGGTTACCCCGGCACGGTGGTGGTGATGTGGCGCGACACTATGTGGCTCGGCGTCGCACACCTGCAACCACAGAACACACACTAGAGAACACTAGGAAACTCACACACTTACTGGGCGCTGTACGCAACCGTTCGGGGCGGAAGCCGGACGACGAATGTCTCATTAATTTTTTTTTTGTTTCCCACTTGCGACGTGGAGGGGGTTAAAAATGTCTATCCCGCACACCCTCGCGCCCGTACGCGTGGGTAGTGTGGGGCTGAAATAAAAAGTCCCCTGAAGGTGAAGTAGTTGGTTCGGCTATGCTATTTAGTCAGGCGACGGTCTGGCGACCGGTCGGACGACTTCTAAAGCTTCACCGAACGCGGCCGGACGGCGTGGCGGTACGGCGGCGGATGGACGACACCTGAAGGATGACGCGGCAGGATGTCACCGGGAACCGTCACGGGTCGGTTCCGTTTCTCCTACCGGCCGGGAGCGGTGCGGCGGCCGGGTGGAGTAGAAGGCTCAGGTTGATGACCTAACTAGCGGATTGACCTATTCTAAGTCAGTCATGGGTGTCGTTGACGTCATTGAGGCTGTCAACTGCCGCTGTAAGAGCGTCAGGCGGATCGAATAGTACGTTCCGTGGTCTTCGAATAAAGTGGGTGGGGGCGGCGGTTGATAGTCGACCGCCGCTCGAAGAAGCGCATTGGGATGTGATCCCGCGATGTCGAAAAATCGCTTTGATGCGTCCTTCATGTATTTAGAGAGGTGGGAGTTCCAAATCTCTATGGAGAATGGAATTACGAACACACCAATGTGCGTCCGTCGCTGCTCTACAGAACTTATTCTGTATTACCTGTAATATGTAGTGCTTTAGGAGCGGCGTGAGCGAAGACTGGAGACGCGTACGTCAACACCGTCTAATGCACATTTTGTACAAAGTAAGTTTATTACGTCTAGATAGTTTACTCTTTCTACCGAGCATGGCTCCGAGCCTTGCTGTGTAAAAGAGTATTCTTCTAACACGCGCGATGTGTTCTCGAAAGTGGAGATTCTTATCGAGCGTGACGCCTAAATATTTATAAGACCTTTGCCACGGAATTTTCGCGTTCAACATTTTAAGGAAGGAGTGTTCCAGTCGACAACCAATTGACTCCTATGCTTGCTATACTTAAATTGTATAGCTGCCGACTTTCGGGATTGACTTCGATCCTCCAGAGACGGAACCATTGACCTAGCTCAATGGCCCTCTGGAGGCGGAGGATGGTGGATAGGGTGGACCTATTCTACATTTATAAAATAAAGCGGTATCGTCGGCAAATAACGCGAGTTGGACGCCGGACGACGGTCTCGGTATGTCATTAGTGTACGCGGGTACAGGAGGAGAGAGGGCGGAACCTTGCGGAACTCCGGCTCTGATTAAACGTCTGGTCGAGTGAGTACGCTCATGCCTAAATGTAAAATGCCTATTGGAAGGAAATTTTGAATAATGAATATGAGACGATCTGGTACTTGAAGGGAATATAATTTATATACCAAACCGGCGTGCCATACTCTGTCAAAGCCTTAGCTACGTCAAAGAAGACAGCTACGGTTTTGTTTAGATTTAAAGCCCTCCGTGACATATTCGACTAAGCGGAGGACTTGCTGTGGACAAGTGGGCCGGGCGAAAACCGAACTGTTCATCGATGATAAGGCCTTTCTCGAACAGATGTTTACTGAGACGAGTTTTAAGAACTCTCGAATAATTTGGCCAGACCGCTCAGGAGGCTGATCGGTCTATAGCTGGCAGGAGAGGTCGCGCGGTTTCCCTGGTTTGTGAATGCCGATTACCTCCGCCTCTTTCCAAGCTGGAGGAAAATAACAATTTTGAAGGCGCATTAAAATCGCGACCAGTAGACTTAACAGTTGTTGTGGAAAGCATTTAATTGCTTTATTACTAACGCCATCAAGGCCCGGTGCCCTGGTCTTGAGCGATCTCACCAGCAGTTGGACTTCGCTGAGTGAGACAGGTGTCAGATCGTCTTTCGGTTCGAGGAGGTTTTGAAGAACCTCTTCCTCGATGCGACTAATGAGCTGTGTCGTGCGGGGGAGGCGTAGAGCATTGAGTCTCGATAGAGTCTGCTATGCACTCCGCTACCTCCGCGTCGTCGAACGATGGAGCCGTCCGGTCTTTAAGCGGGGTATAGGTATACCCCTCCGTTTTGAGCGCAAATTCTCCAAACGCTTTGTGTGACGGTGTGATTTCCTCCATGGTCGCTCCAACTCTCATTTGGAATTCCTGAACGCGAGCTTTCACTTCGCGTTGGAGAGCTCGCTGGATCGATATTCGGGAGTGGGATATGCGCTCGCGCGGCTAAAAGCTTTGTTTTAGCTCTTATCAATTCAAGAATGTCAGGCGGAAACTTCCGACGATCCGAGGATGCCGGAACCTCCCGCTCGCATCTCTTGACCACTGTCCTGACGTGGCTGGTAAGAGCACCTATAGCATGGTCGATCTGTTCAGTCGTCCTAATGTCATCAGGTATACTATTGAGCGGAGGTGTGATTTTTCGAACGCGGTCGACACTTTCTTCCAGTCGGTGATTTTGATAGTGGGAATAGGCCTCCCGCCGTCGGGAGCCATTTTAACAATACCGGCCGGTGATCTGATGAAAGTCTATTAAGAGTCTCAATATAATTTAAATTTAAGGCGACTCCTTTTGTCAGGGCAATATCTAGAATTGACGTCCTATAAGTATCATTATGGAAGTAGGTCGCCGTAGAGGCGCGATGATTTCGAACTCGAGTCTGTCTTGGAGTTGATCTAGTTTTTCTCCATTTTCATTCATTATGGCACAGCCCCATCTGGGATTTTACAATTAAAATCGCCGAAGGATGACGGCATCCCCTAGGGCAAGGAGGGCTCTAAGGTCGCTCCGGAGCAACAGCTTTGGAGACGGGAGGTAAACCGAAACTATGATAGTGCGATGACCCGTCATAGCGAGTCTACATCCATAGCTTCCATATTAACTAATGGGGGTATTTTAATGGGACAGCAATGGAGCGAGCGACTATAGTACAGCTGTACCACCTTTCTATCGTACGTCCTGTCCGTTCGTAGCTGTACATAGCCTGCGATGGCGCGAACTAGGCCTATTTCCAGAAGTTTCTTGTATGAGCGCGATATCGATCCCGCCATTACTACATACAGTTCGTCAGTTCGGGAATATTTTTAAAGTCCGTTCGCGTTAAACGATAATAGTTTTAAATTTTTGGTTTTCGGCGTCCACCTAAGGAACTGCTACACCCGGGTGTAGACATTTAGATGGACTCTAAACGTACCATCAGGTCGTGGTATCTTACTAAAACGAGGAGTTTTTTCCACGTTGCGGCATGCTCAGGCTGCCCGGAACTCGGCGATCTCCGAGCTCGAAACCGCCGGAGAACGCATCACCGTTGGATGTCGTCTCCAAACGAGAAGGACCCGCGGACGCGGTCACGGAGCCGGCGCCGGGGAGCGCGGCGAGCAGGCTCCTCGATGGTTCCGGTACGCCCTCGGGGCTGGTTCATCCCCGGGTTGGTGCTGAGTACAGGGGCAGGGCGGAGTGGCAGGAGTTGTCTTTGCACTGTAGTCAGGGGCCGGAAGTTCTCCAGGTCCCGGGAGGTGCGACAGGGGGGCGCAGGAGGGCTTGAAACTAGGCTCGAACGGGCGTGGTTTGGGACTAGGGCATCCCTATAGCCGTGTGATGCTGGCCACAATTTACACAGGAGGGTTTCTCCTCCGAACAGTGAGCGGGCACTCTTTGGTCCAATGTGGGACCAGACATTTGACACAGCAGGGTCCGCGTGACAATTCACGGCCGCGTGTGTATTTTGACACCGGTGACATTGACCAGGTCCACCTTTTGAATGGGGCCTCGACTCGATGCCCGGAGGCCGCATACGCATAAGCGCGCTGAAAATCTTTTGGACTCTACAGTCCTCGAGGATGCGAGTACCATCCAGAGGAAGACCGTCTCGTCTGGACATTCTGTGCACCGAAAGCACAGGGAAGCGGTTGACTAAATCGTCTTTGATGTCGTCTGGCGATCACTGGGAACGCGGATAACCGCTGATCTTACGCTCTTCTTCGAGAGCGTAAGTGTGAAATTGTACCTTGTTATCAACAGTACTTGTTGAACTGGAAAAGTCTCAACATTAGGGTAAATAATTTTATGCCGTCGTCGGCTACGCGGACGGCTTTTGAATGGTTATATGCAGACGCAGTCTGCGGAAATTTCCAAAGTTTGCGCCTTTGCGCAGGAAAATAGGAGGGGAGCTTTGGCCGTGGGTGGTGCCGACGGTTTGGTACCGAACCAGGGGTAGCTCTGTCAATCGCCACCTGAGTAGGGGCGCGGCGGCGGGGCAGCAGGGGCCGTAGACGGCGCCTGTGCAGCCCTCGACATCCATGACGGTGCCGGCTGCTCAGTCAACTTGTTTTTAGTCGCTTTCGGACCGCCTTTTGTTCGCTGCCAGGGAGAACGGTCGGGTGCGGGATCTGGAAGACCCTCGGGACTACCGGAGTCCCACGTGTTGGTGGCGGATCAGACTCGTCGTCCGAGCCGACGACGGTGCTGTCGAACCCGCAGTGCATCCTCCCTGGACGACGAGCTGGCGAACGCTTACCTAACCCTATTCTTACTAGCAGGCGAATGGGCCGCTCGGATTCGCACTCGAGGCTGGCGTGTTCGTGCGGCTCGCTGGGAGTAGCTGTTTCATTTATCCATTTCAGTCTCAGGTATTTCGTATCAGGAGACTTCGCGACGATATCCTGATGAGAGCCGGGTTGCAGGATTGCTGGCACCCTCCCTGCCCCTGGGGGCAGGAGTGTCATCCCGTATTTTTACAATTAATTAGAACAGGATGTGCTTCCTTAGCCACAATATAAAAATTCCAAATTAATAGTGAGAGAAATAACTAAGTGAAATTAATATCACGCCACTCACCGGTGGAGGACCGCTGACTCAAACCTCCTGTAGCGCACCTCACGCCCACAAACTGGGAACGCGGGTCGCCGCTGCTCGAGAGCAGACGACGGCCTGTACTAAGGAAATAACCGAGGTAATTAGAACACTATTAAAATTTACTTTAAATTCACTAGCTAACACAGAACTACACAGACAAAACGCGCGAACGCCCGGTGAGTGACGGTTATGCAGGCGGGAGCGACCGTTACCACGGGTCGCCAACGTCGCCAGCGGCACGAAAAGTAAGCGGGAAGGCCGAGCGCAGCCTTAAGCGAACCTTGAATGCACAAGAACACAACACTAACACTTTACTAATTCGCGAAAAATAAATTGCAATATAATATAATATAATATAATTTCACGTATTTCCACCGTGAAATTACGTGAAACTACGTGGGCGCGGAATTTCGACGTACTAGCCCGCTCGCGACGGCGTAGCGGCGAAACACCGAACTAATCCTAAGGGCGCCCTAGTTTCACTTACGTGAAACTGAGGCACGAGATCGCGTACTATGTCCAGTCAGAGCGTCGGAACGCAGGCGTCCTTCCGCTACCGAGCCGAACACAACTGCCTCATTAATGTTGGGCCAGCTAACTTAGACTAAATAGCGCAAGCGCAACAATGATGTCGGAAAGAAGCGAACGCTATGGGGCGTGGCCTCTGCGGTCGCATCCCCTTTTATCGTATTCGCTCTGCGCGGAATAGCTCTCGTAGTTATTTTGTATGTTTTGTTTTGGGGGAAGAGGCGACCAGCTTTGTCCGCAGCTCATGTATTATTATCGAATATCCTGTTTTAAAATTTTTACTGAATTTTTCATTAAAAAAATTAGATAATATATATATCAAAGAGATTAATTAGACTATGTTAACTACGTGCATCATTAATTTGTTAACAATGAGTTGGCCGCCTTTTATAAATAGTTTTCTCTTTGCGCTGACTATCATATAATATTGTTAAATTTGTCACGAGCAATCAAAGTTGATTTATTATTTTAATACCATTTACTGTATGAATAGAAATTTTCTAGATTTTGAAAAGTATTGGTGGCACTACTTGGTGTATTCAAATAATTTCAGAAAAGCATGAATCACAATTTTGTTTTTCTTATTACACTGTTTTAAATAGATTTTAAGAAACATTTGAATTGTAGAATCCTTGCAATTTCATCATTACGTAAGGTTACTTTAGACTATAAAATTCATTGTATAAGAAACCGTTTTTGATTTATAAGAAATAAATAAATGATATTTTTATAAATGTATGTTTATTTTTAATTTTTAACTCTAGATTTCTCAGTGCCCTTTTAACACTTTCAGAACAGCAGAATATATTCAATGTCAAAGGCGATGACGTCCCGGTACTCATTACCTACAGCTTATTATATTCAAGCAAATGCGTTTATACGATGTATATTGCTCATTGGTATTACATATAAGACCAGACTAACATCATGCATGATCTTTGGAGTCTATGTCTTTCAGGTATTTGATTTTATGTAGCGAAATATTAGTCTTTCATTGTTAAACTTCTGACAGACCATCAAAAGTTGTTGACAGTGTACGAGAGCGGTGATTAGGAGTGTTAACAAGAAGGTACCTGGTTCGAACTTTTACCACGACGAGCGAGTTTATCAGTAAATTTTTAACTTCAACCAATTTGAACCACTCGTTCTGTGCTGTGCCGTAAATAGCATTTTTTGCGTCCTGTCCGACCGTCTATAACTGCGCCCTCGTTTTTTTTGTAGATTTTATAGGTACCCTAGCTAGAGTAATGCTGTATATAGGTCTACTTTATTTCATTCAGGGCGATAAAATAAAGCACAAGTACTTTGGTGTTGGTGGACCAATTATCTAATATTTTGAAAAAAAAAATGTGTTTTTTAAAGAATTAGAAGTAATGTGGACAAACAAGCAGACGAGCTATTTAAGTGGACCCTTCGCCTTTTATGCCACCCACTGTGTCTCACTCACTAAAACTCAAACGCAAGTTCACTAGTGCAAATACCTTGCCCACCCTGATGTTTAAGATTTAATTTTTGGGCCTCTTTGGTCTCACACTTCGATAATACAATAACACCCTGCAAAGTTTCAGTAAACTGTAAATTAATTTGATTTTAAGTACTTGGTACGGTAGAGTTTTGAATACGGAAGGTAGCATAATATAAATTTCGTTTTGTTTGAATTGGTGAAAAAACCTTTGGACTCGAGCACTAGGGGCGCATCGGGAACTTATGTGGAGCAAACCGAAAAAAATAATAGTTCTGCCTGGTCTGGCCATTCTTGCGCCCCCAGAGTCTACGCCCTGTGCCTGGGCACCGGTGGCACCGCCCTATTTACGGCACTGGTTCCGTGCCTTTTTGAGAATACGTATAAGTCGCCGGTGCCGCCGTCGTCGTGGCGTCGGTAGCGAGGAGGCCAGCAGCCTTCAGCCCACACGAGACCGGTGCGGCTGAGGCCTAAACTCTTCAATCTATGAAGAGGAAAGTAAACTGACGCACCTATATCAGTGCACACCCCAACTGGGTCTACAGACTTGTAAGAGTAGAGATTCCTGTTATAATGTAGGCGAGTAGAGAAAAAGGATGTTTAGAAATTCAACCCCGAGGTGGGTGAATGTGGCGAAATACTGTTGCATGGAAAATCCAAACTGTTGGAGCTACAGATGTGAAATCTATATTTTAGTTACATTTAGAAATAAATACGTACGTTGTTTCTTTTTTAACCTTCAAGGAGGTAAAATAGCGTATGAATGTATGGAAAACCGATGCCACTGAAGCTATTAATATCAAAACTTATATTTTAGATAATCATTACTATTATAAAATAATGAATCGCATTGTTCTTAAAGTAACCCTAAAAGAGGTGAAATAAAGGTAAGTAGTAATAATTAGGGAAAAAACGAAAGCGTTTAAGCTGTGTGCAATAAAACATATATTTTTACTACTTATTCCAAATGAAAAATAACGGCATATATCATTTTTGGAAAAGTGGATCTAAAAATGGGAAATAAGGGATGAAATATTGTATGAAACATTGAAACAGTTATGTATATCTTGTGCGTTTTTTTTTGCATGCATAGCCATTTATTCAATTACTATAAAACTAGCTATATGTTATACGCCTGAACAAAAAGTCGAAGAGAAAAAAAAAACGGCTTTATCTGCATAATTTTGCCATCAAAGGTTTTAAAAGTTCTTTAACTCCTAGAACTACACTATCTGCAAATAATATAACTCTTACGGACAGCCATAACTGTATTATTTTGTTATGTAAACGGACTTAAGCTAAGGATTCTTTTGTGTGTGTTTTCATTAAATAATTTAAATAGTTGTCTTTTATTATCCGGATGGGGATTGGTTGTTAGAAATTATTTATTTTGTAATGTTTGTCTGTGTGTATATTTATTGTTTTATTGCATTTGTTTTGTGTACTTCGTATTTAATTGTAAAAACGAAATTATTGTGATGAGTTGCATATAAAATTGTGCGTTGACAGGGCGGACCAATGAGAGGCCGAGAACTGCGTCGATCTATACGGTACGGCCGCGAATCGGTGTACCTAGCGGATGTGGTGCTCATACGTGAAAAATATGAAGTGCATGGCCACGCTCCTTCGAATGTAACGTATGCAGCTCATATGTGTAGACAGATGCGCTATCTATAAATTGCAGCGGAATTGGTGCATCATCCAATCGGTTCTCAATTCCGAGTTTTGCCTAGTGAAGCATGATCGTGCTCGCACGATCTAACACTGATATTGCTCGTAACTACTTACGATAGCGCCTGTACTTCTAAGCTATAGGCGCTAAGCCGGTTCCGCGTTTCGCGAATTTGTGGTGTTGCATAATACACATATTAGGGTAATGATTAGTACGGTTCTGTATTGATTAATAGTATATTAATCAATTAAAACTGTATAGTGTCATAGTGTTAGCTTTCGTATGTGTCTACATACGTGTTGGAGATCGCCTTCTTGTTCAAACCTTTGATAGAAACTATGAACGATAAAAAGGCTCTCCAATCGACGATGCGCTGGAAGTACACTTCGGCCGATCTGGCCGACACGTTGCTAGGAAGATACCTCGGCCGTTCTGTCGACTTGAAGGCGAAAAATAAAACAAACTTATTTTATACACATCTGCTATCTGGCTGACTGTGAGTGAACTAGGAAGCGCAAGCCACACGACAATTCAATTGTTCCGCGATCCACAATCCATTCCACGACCCATGATCCAGCACTTTTTTTTTTGTTTTCCTCTAGCGACGAGGAGGGGGTTAAAAATGTTTATCCCGCACACCCTCGCGCCCGTACGCGTGGGTAGTGTGGGACTGAAACCCACTAAAAAATTCCCTTAAAGAAAACATAATTAATTTGGCGATGCTGTTAGCTGGTATTCTGTTCAGCTTCACCATACGTGGCTGGACAACACACGGGGGTGTTGACGGCGCGTGACTTGCCTTGTGGGGGATTTCTAGGAGATCGTCTCGGCACAGGCAGTAACTGGAACACAACAGCACGGGTTGGGTCCATTTTGTTATCCAGACCGAGAGTGGTTCGGAGCGCGAGGATGACCTATAAAACTAGGTCTAATTTAAAATCTAGAATAAACTAATGACTATTTAATCGTCATTTTGTTTATTTAGTTCCCTGAGCGTTTCGACTTCGGCTGTGAAATCGTCAGGCGGATCAGTGATAATATTCCGTGGTCTACGGATGAAATGATAGGGGGGAGGCGCCTCGTAGGAGGCTGCTGCAGAAAGTAGCTGATTCGGGTGCGATTCCGCGATAGAGAAAAAGCGCTCGGAGGCGTCTTTCATATATTTTTGGATTGACGGTAAATCTAAATCCCTGTGAAGGAGTGAATTTTTAACGCACCAATGTGCATCGGTGGCGGCTCTGCAGAATTTATTCTGCAAGACTTGAAGTTTTTTAAGTGTATTCGGAGCGCCGTGAGCAAAAACAGGAGACTCGTATGTCAGCACCGTCCTTATACACATTAAGTAGAGAGTACGCTTATTGCGTAATGAAAGTGCTTTTTCTACCGAGCATGCCCTTAAAGCGTGACTGGTAGAAAATTGCTGTTTTCCTAACACGCTTGATGTGGTCACGGAAGTGGAGATTTCTATTAAGCCTGATGCCTAGATACTTGCAAGTGTGATGCCATGGAATAGGTGCATTGTAAATGCGGAGAGGAGGGGAACCGTGAGCGACTACTACTAAGCTCCTATCTTTCCTACGTATGAAGTATATTGCTGCCGATTTCTCGGCATTTACCTCGATCCTCCATATTTGAAACCATCGAGCCAGCTCCTCGATGGCCTTCTGGAGATGAGGGCAGATGTTTCGTTCCGCTTGACCGCGCAGGTACAGGGCGGTATCGTCAGCGAACAACCCGAGCTGGACGCCTGACGACAATCGCGGTATAGCGTTAGTGTACACGGAGTACAGAAGGGGAGAGAGCGCGGAGCCTTGAGGTACTCCCGCTCTTATCATTCTTCTGGACGAATGTGTGTTTTCGTGCTTAAACACGAAGTGTCTATCAATTAGAAAGTTGTGTATGATGAGTATAAGACGATCTGGAACTTTTAGGAGATGAAGTTTATGAATGAGGCCTGCGTGCCAAACTCTGTCAAAGGCCTTGGCTACATCGAAAAAGACCGCTACGGTCCTTTTCTTTGTTTTAAAACCCTCCGTGATGTATTCGACTAGACGGAGGGTTTGCTGGGGGCAAGAGTGATTCGATCTGAATCCGAATTGTTCATTAATAATAAGGCCTTTGCCGAATAGGTACTCCCTTAAACGAGTCTTAAGAAGTTTTTCATACATTTTGCCTAGACCGCTCAGCAAGCTGATAGGTCTATAGCTGGCTGGGAGATTACGGGGTTTTCCAGGCTTTGGGATGCCGATTACCTCGGCTTCCTTCCAGACGGGAGGGAAGTAGCAATTCTTAAGGCATGCATTGAATATTGCAACCTGAAGTGATAAAAGTGTTGTTGGAAAGCATTTAATAGCTTTATTACTAATGCCATCAAGGCCCGGTGCCTTTTTGGCTTTTAAACCCTTGACGGGTTTTTGAACTTCGTCACGGGAGACTGGGGAGAGATCGTCTAGTGGATCGAGGGAGGTTTGTGACGGACACTCCTCTTCAATGAGTGTCATGTGTTGAATGTCGTGTGGCGGGAGAATGTGAGAACATTGAAGTTCTATACTATCCGCGATGCATTCCGCTTTTTCTTGGTCGTCGACCGCGAGGGAGCTACCGGGTTTTTTTTAAGGGTGGAATGGGAAGATACCCTTCTGACTTTAATTAAGCCTTGGTTACTTTCCAAAAGGCTCGGTGTGTGGAAGAGATGTCTTATAGCCATGAGGTTGCTCCATTCCTCATTTTTGACTTCGATCATGCGTGCTCTCACACGACGTTAGAAAACCCGCACTCTGGACCTATTCTCTCTAGAAGGATAAGCGTATGCGAGACGCAAAGCAGCGTTTTTGGCTCTCAAATGTTCAAGAGCGTCCACGGGCAGCTTTCGGCGGTCGACAGACGCCGGAACCATCCGCGAGCACTTCTTGACCACCGTCCTGATGTAGTTGGTGAGAGCCCATATGGATGAGTCGATTACGTAGGTCGTTTCGATGACGTCCGGGATAGTATTAAGTGCGGGAGTATCGACTTCCTCAAGCGCGGTCGATACTCTTTTCCAATCTGTGATTTTTATCATAGGCTTAGGACACCCACCGGCGGGCGGTCCTAAACTGTTAAAATAAAGTAAAGACATTACAATGTAATAAGAGTAGGATAGATAGTATATTGTATATATCTCTCTCTCTCGTACAAATGTGTCATGGCGGATCCTTGCTTGTAACAGAACGATTGTGTGCAATATAAATAAATTCATTTCAAGTTAATTACGCTTATATTCTATTTATATTTCATCTGGTTATGGGCCCAGGTCACTAACTAGCTTGGATTAATAAAAGTGTGGCTAAAGGATTGCAAATACATACTGTAGCGAAAATAGTCAGAAATACCGGCGGCGTGGGTTGACGCCATTTTTGTGGTTAGAACACCGGGAAGGAAAATACTTGTCTACTATCATTGGGCAAGGCAGGAGAGTCTACAGGAAGGTTGTGAAATGGATTCGACACAGGGTGGAAGTGGACAACAGAACGTCATGAAGCTGGAGGGTTCCAGGAATTGGAATGTTTGGAAGTTCCAAACGTCCGTGTTGCTGCGAGGTCAAGGTCTTTACAAAATCGTGGACGGGACAACAGTAAAACCTGAAGATGATACTCAGCGTAGTACTTGGAAACCCAGGATGCGCGAGCTCAAACGCTGATAGTTACGAGGATGACGGAAGAAGTCATGTTGCATATCATCTCGTGCGATACGGCGGCGGCTATGTGGAGGAAATTATTAAGCGTGTATGAACAAAAATCTGAAACAAGCATTCACATTGTGCAACAACGCTTTTTTCAATTTAAGTTCGAAGAAGGAACAGAGATGTCTGTGTTTTTATCAAAAGTACATGAGATGCAGAACCAGTTAAAACAGCTGGGAGAGAACATGTCTGATAAATTTGTTATCACTAAGGTTCTTATGTCCTTACCAGAAGATTACAAGCATTTCATCTCGGCATGGGAGTCTGCTCCTGATGACAAGCAGACCTATGATAACCTGGTAGCCAGATTATTGATAGAGGAAGAAAGAATTAAAGAAAAAGGCGGGCCAACGCCGTCTACGGCGTTTGTGGCAAAGAAAGTAGATAAAAAAAGTGTAAAGTGTTATAAGTGTCACCGACTTGGACATTATCAAAGCGAGTGTCGATATAATAATAACAATAATTTTGGTAACTCTAAAGACAATCGTTCAGATCTTAAGTGTTATTTTTGTAATAAACCGGGTCATATAAAGAGCCAGTGCCGTTTTAAAAAGGGTAAAGAAAAAGAAAGTAATGCTTTTATAGTCAACAGTGTTTTTGATGAACAGTTACAAAAATCTCAGTGGTTAGTCGATTCGGGTGCAAGCGAGCATATGTGTTGTGATTACAAACTATTCAATTCATACTCGACTGTAAAAGATAAATCGGTAATAGTAGGGAACGGAACGAAAATTAATGTCAAGGGTTGCGGCCAGGTGGCGTTGCAAGTTTGGAATGGGAGTGAATGGATTGACACCACCATTGACAACGTACTTCATGTTCCTGAGTTGAAAACAAATTTGTTCTCTGTCAACTGTGCGACAAGCAGAGGTTATGTTATCGTTACGGAAGAGAATAAATGTAAGTTTTATAAACAAAACAAGGTGATGGCTATTGCTGAGCGACGTGGAAGCATGTATTATTTGGATTTTCGCTATTTTAATGCATATACAGCGAACCTTGCTGACGTGTGTTGTGATTTGCGTGAGTGGCATGAAAAATTGGTGCACAAAACATTGTTTATGTGAAAGATGTTCTGAAGAAAAATAATAATATTAAAAATGCCAATGTTCAAACATGTGAAAGTTGTCTAAAGGGAAAATTCACCGATTGCCGTATCCTGTAAGTAACAATGTGACGTCAAGAGTATGCGAAATTATTCACGCCGATACCTGTGGACCTATGGAGAAGCCATCGATTGGAGGCTCAGATATTTCGTGGTATTTAAAGATGAATACTCAAAGTACAGGCGAGTGTTCTTTGTGAAAACAAAAGACGAAATTAAATCATGTATAAAGAACTTCATATCGCAGGCTGAAAATGAAACAGGAAATAAAATAAAGATATTTCGAAGTGACAATGGAACCGAGTTTATAAACAAAGAGGTCAGAGAAGTGTTCCAGAACAAGGGGATTATACATCAAACATCAGTAACTTTTACTCCTGAACAGAATGGAGTAGCTGAGCGGGAGAATAGGATTTTAGTGGAAGCGGCTAGAACAATGCTGTATGCTAAAGATTTACCTATCAGCTTGTGGGCTGAAAGTGTTAATACAGCTGCCTATGTGATTAATAGAACTGGTAAAAGCTCAATAGAAGGGAAATCTCCATATGAACTGTGGTCAAGCAAAAGTTATGATATAAATAACCTCAAAATATTTGGTACTACTGTTTATGTCCACATACCCAAAGAAAAAAGACATAAGTGGGATGCCAAAGGTGAAAAGGGCATTATGGTTGGGTATGGAGAAACAATAAAAGGTTATAGAGTATATTTTCCACAGAAAAGTGAAGTTGAGACCAAACGAGACATTGTGTTTGTGAACAACAGTCCAGTCAAGCCAATACAACAATGTGAGACAATCAATTATATAGAGGATAGTGTGGAGGTTCCAGCTACAGTTGAGGTAGGCGCTCAAGTAGAAGATACCAGTGCTGCAGGTATGTCCAGTCCCCAATCACCGACCATGGATGGTGATGACTCTCAGCGCACCATGCAGAGTGATTCTGAGGGTAGTGTATATGAACCTAGTGATAGTGATGAGTGTGGTGAGGTTGTGAGACGTGATGTAGATCCTAAAAACAAACGTATTAGGAAGCAGACTGTTTTCTATAATTGTAATAATGTAATGTTAGATAACTGTGAGCCA
This sequence comes from Eumeta japonica, assembly GCA_005406025.1. Taxonomy (NCBI): domain Eukaryota; kingdom Metazoa; phylum Arthropoda; class Insecta; order Lepidoptera; family Psychidae; genus Eumeta; species Eumeta japonica. The sequence continues at coordinate 93,699 of BGZK01001801.1, forward strand.
AAAACTTATTGTGAAGCTATGAATAGTCCGGATGCATGTAAATGGCAGGAAGCTATTCAAAGGGAGCTAAAAACTCTTAAAGATAATAATACTTGGAGTATTTGTGACATACCCGATAATGAAAAAGTTATAAGTAGTAAATGGGTATTTAAAATTAAACGAAATAATAGTAATATTCAGTACAAGGCACGTTTGGTGGCCAGAGGGTTTGAACAAAATGATATATTAAATCTAAATGATGTATATGCACCTGTTGCAAAGTTGAGTACATTCAGACTATTTTTGGCTATAGCAACTAAGTTAAAGTTATATGTTTACCAAATGGATGTAACTGGAGCCTTTTTGTATGGGGAGATTAAAGAAAATGTATACATAAGCTTACCAGATGGCGCTTATGACAATGATAAAAATATTGTAAAGCTAAATAAATCATTATATGGGCTAAAGAAGTCTCCGAAATATTGGAACGAAAAATTTAACTCTATTATGATCAGGGAAGGTTTTAAACGATCTAAATGTGACCCATGTTTGTACTCTAAATGTAACGATTCAGAACAAATATATGTTCTCTTATACGTTGATGACATGTTGATGTTTGGTAGTAATGAAGAACATATATCAAATTTAAAGTCAATGCTAAACAAAGAATTTGAAATGAAAGACTTAGGCCTAATTTCAGAATTTTGGGGATAAATGTAAAGCAGAATTTAAAAACAAATGTTACAGAATTATGTCAAAAGACTTACCTAGAAAATGTGTTAAAAGATTCCATATGTATGATTGTAAACCTATTTCAACTCCATGGATCAGAATTTTAATTGTAAAGAGCTTGAAAATGATAAATGCAAAGGCAATATTGAGAACATCTGTAGAGATCGTTGGGTGTTTAATGTATGCAGCATCAGGCACAAGACCTGATATTTGTGTTGCCGTATCAATATTAAGTAGATATCAAGATTGCGCTAGTAACATGTTATTAATCAACTTAAAGGGTTTTGCGATACATTAAACACACATTGAATTATAGATTAGTTTATAAATGTGATGATAGCAATCTGGTTGGATTTTGTGATGCTGACTGGGGAAGGGACCTTCGAGACAGGAAGTCCACTACTGGTTACTGCTTCATGTATTCGAATTGCCTAATATCTTGGTGCTCTAAGAAGCAAAGTACTGTGAGTCTATCATCAGCAGAATCTGAATACGTGGCAATGAGCATGGCTGGAAGTGAGGCATGCTGGATTGCTAATGTATGTAATGTTATGTGATTTCAATGTGAGTAATGTTTGTCCTGCTATCATGCATTGCGATAATCAAGCTGCCATAACGATTGCCAACACAAATAGTGTTAAACGATTAAAGCACATTGATATCAAATATCATTATATAAGGGAACTGATTGAAAATAAAAAAATATGTATACAATATGTGACAACAAGAGATCAAATTGCTGATATGTTAACGAAGTCCCTCAATGGTAATACACTTTTAAAGTTTGTGAAGCTATGTGGTATGAATATGTAGATTATTCTTGGTTCAATGGCTTTCTTATTTTCTTTTTGATGTGTAGGATAAATGTAAAAAGGGATGATTAAAACATATACCTTTTCAATTGTCACATAATTTGTTAATTAATGTTATTACATTGACGGGGGGTGTTAAAATAAAGTAAAGACATTACAATGTAATAAGAGTAGGATAGATAGTATATTGTATATATCTCTCTCTCTCGTACAAATGTGTCATGGCGGATCCTTGCTTGTAACAGAACGATTGTGTGCAATATAAATAAATTCATTTCAAGTTAATTACGCTTATATTCTATTTATATTTCATCTTAAACTTAAGAGAACGGGACGGTGGTCTGAGACGAGTCGATGAATCGGCTCGATACAGTCCACGTTGAGTGCAACTTCCTTTGTAATAGCGATATCTATAGTGGAGGGCCGCGATACTAAGTCATCTGGATAGTGCGTTGGAGTGAGGGGCGCGACGATATCAAATTTTAGTTTTCTTGAAAGTCTAGCTAATTTGTTACCACCGGGATTGGAGACTGCACATCCCCAATTGGTGTGTTTGCAATTGAAGTCGCCGAAGAGGTTGACGGCATCCCTTAAGGCAAGGAGGGTTTCAATGTCGCTCCGGAGCAACTTTTTAGAGGGTGATAAATAGATCGAGACAATGACGAGTGTTTTATGATCCGTCATTGTAAGTCTACAACCAGTGGCCTCTATATTAGAAACAATAGGTAAGTCGATCGGGCAACATTGCAGCGATTGCGTATAATAGATTGCAGTACCACCTAATGGAGCGTCCGTTCTGTCCGTACGTAACTATGCATATTTTGCTAAAGTGTAGGACTTAGGCCTATTTGGTTTCAGGAGAGTTTCCTGTACCAAAACTATGTCGATTTCGTACTCCTTTGTACACTGACCTAACTCTAACATATTGTTGGTTAGGCCAGGCGCGTTTAAGGAGAGAAGGGTTAAATTCTTAGGCTTGGGACGTCCAGCTGTGGGGTAGGGCACCCGGGTGCGTTGGACATTGAATCTATATTGACTCTAATCTGACCACCAGATGGTGGTATTTGATTAAGACGTATAGTTTTTCCTGACCGTTTTTGCATGAGCGGAGGTCCCTAGCGAATTCGGAAATTTCCGAGCTTTTGACAGTGTTTAAGACAGACATTACCGTTTGACTGTCGTCTGCAAAGGTATTAGCTTCGGTAGTGGATTGACGCAGAGAAGCCGGCCCGGGAGGACCCCGGCGGTTTGTCTCCCGTGACGGCACCGATTCAGCCCTAGAAAGCTGTTTCTTTACCCACGGGTTCGAACAAGGCATAGGTGCGGGGACAAACCCATCGTCGAAGATTTTTAAGGAATTTTTCGCGCCTAAGGCTGGGAAATTTAACGTATCTTTAACCGGCGGAGTTTTCTTATTATTGAACAGCTTTTTGTTAGTTCTGTTCGTCGGTTTGGGGACTACTTTGGGTGCTTTCGGGCACTCTCCGTAGTTCGCGGTGTGCTCCTGCCCACAGTTGATGCAGGCAGGTTTGTCACCTGAATCTTTAGAAAGCGGACATTCGCTGGTCCAATGAGGGACCAAACATTTGACACATCGGGTTAAACATGACAATTCGGACTCGCGTGGCCATACCGCTGGCAGCAATGGCATTGACTCGGCACTCCTCTCTTGAGTGGAGCCTCTACGCGAATGCCGGAGAGGCCGCACACTTTCGAAAGGTTGTGAGAGATAGCTCTGGCCTCCTCAGTCTTAGGTAAGACTGCTAAAACCAGCCCTGTGGAGGATCCGTCTCTGCGGATTTTGCGGTATACCGCAAATATCGGGAAACCTTGGTTGACAAGGTCGGATTTTATGTCATCCAAATCGATGTCCTAGGGGACACCCCGGATGACCACTTTTAATTTACGCTCATCATCAAGAGCGTAAGTATGTAATTGGACTTTGTTATCTATTTGGTACTTGTTGAGACTGTGAAATGTCTCAACGTCTGGGACTGTAATTTTGATTTTATCCTCAGCGACTCTCATCGCTTTGGAGTAATTGATGTGCAGGAGAGTGCAGTCTGCGGAATTTTTTACAAAATAAGAACCCTTCAGCAAATGGAAGGGGGGAGGGTTTTTCACTTTAGGAGGGGCGGCAGTCTTGGTGCCTGAGACCGATTTGTTCTCAGCACCAGAATTCAGCTGATTGGTGGCTTTGTCTGGAGTTGGAGCTAAAGCGCCGGCGTTCAGCTTCGAACTCGGAGTGGAATCAGTCTCCACTTGTTTAATAGGGGAAGCGGCAGCTCGACGACGGGCTGCTCTCGCCTTTTTAATAATTTTTTTACCCTCTACCAGGGTAAAGTTTCCTTTAGAGTTTGATCCGTCCTATTCCGAACCTTCGTTGCTAGATGCTACGACTGTATCGTTGGAACCCGAGTCAGAATTATCGTTATCATCCGAATTCGAGCTACTCTTTCGCTTACGTTTCCCATTATGGCACGCGGAGCGACTGGTAGCACTACTAGTAGCCTGGCTGGTTGTAGTGGATGACGTGCGGCTCGAGTCGCGGCTCGAGACCGGAGTGTATTTTTCAACTACTTGAGAGAGCAGTTCGCTTGGGCATTAATACCCGATTTTGGAGATTGCTTTTTCGAGCGTCTTCCGATTTAATTTTTGTGATATCGGAACCGGATCCACTGACCCCCCTGCCCTTACGGGGCAGGAGGTGTTATTTTCCATTATGGACTTTACGTAAACTGAGTATTGTGAACACACAGACACTAGAACAAAGAATTACAATAAATTTTAATAGTTAATAAATTAAAACAGCCAACCAGACTTACCGGTAGCCGCACCAGTCGCACCGGAACTACAAGCACAAGACACTAAAAGCACAATTATATTATTGCTAACTGCAATATTTATAAAGCTCGCTAAACAGAAACCGCGCGAAAACACGTTAACCGTTAAATTTGCGGGCACATGGAGGTGGGAATGACCGTTAGCGGCGGCGGTGGCCCCCCTCCCGGCTGGCGACGCGGGACGCAAAGCGCGCGGCGCCCGCTTAAACGAGTGTCGACCACGAAATCACTACGCACGAAAACTAACACTATTCCGAATTAAAATAACAGCACGAAAACCGCGCGAAAAACTATAATGCGGGCGCGGGGCGCGAGGTGGCGGCCACAAGGCGGCGGCCACGGGGTCGCCTAAATTTCGTATGTAGTGAGAAATACGAGTAATCACTGTGCAGTTTCAATCGATTAACATGATTAATCGATATAAAAGCGTACCCTCATTTCACTTAATTTGCGTATTACGCACCACTAATTCATGAAAAAACGGTACCGAAACCGATCGCGTTGTCGAATAGTAATATAGCAATTATTTTCACGTAAGTGAAATAATTACGAGTAAGCGCGTAATGAGTTAGGCGAGAGCGAGAGTTCGCGAGCGACCTCCCACGTCAAGACCAAACTCAGAACTGTGGTCGAGAGGACCGGATGCACCACTCCAACTGCATTTTATAGGTGGTGCATCCGTTGCACATGTGAGTTGCATACATTTTAATTGGGGAGGCGTGGCCATGCAGTTCTTTATGCATATGTATTGGCGTCGTCGTCGCGAGTCCTCTACACCCTGCTACGGGTGCAGGTGCGGGTATGAGCCCATGGCTCGGACCCGGGCTTCCTCTCAAGGGGGACACTGCCCCCTCGGGTCTTTTGTTTATTTGTTGGCAACTTCCGTCGTCCGTTCAATGTCCGTCAGCTACACTTTCTAGCCGTCGGGCGATTTGGTTACCAGGTCCTGTGGGAGCTGATATCCTTTCATCGGTCGGTCATGGTGTGGTGCCAAGTTGTGTAGGGATGGGTGGGGGACTGTATCTGCGCGATTAAAGGCGCGTCGCGTCAACATTCTGACGAACTCTTCGATAGTTTCGACTCCCAGGTCCCTGGCGATGACGTCGTTTTTGACGTACCACCCGGCTCCCGCAATCAAGCGGAGCACTATGTTTTGCTGGGCCAGGAGACGCTGGCGCTGCAATCCTGAGCAAAGGGCATACCAAGCCGGTGCAGCGTAGGTCAGGCGGGAGCGTACGTAGCACTTGTATATCGCTATTTTAATTCTGATGGGCAGTCTGAAGGCGAGTATCGGCCGCAATTTGGGGCGCGCAGCCCGACTCATCTGGATGACATGGTCTGTTTGTGGTATCATTCGCAGCGAGCGGTCGATATGTACGCCCGAATATCGCACTCGTGTTTTCCACTCGACCGCCTGAGCCCTCAGGCGCAGTTGATCGGGCATGTTTCGTTGGCTGCCGGTTAATAGAGCGGCCGTCTTGCTGACATTGACGGCCATCCTCCATTTATCCAGCCATTTGGGTAGCAGATCGAGTACGCGCTGGATCTTCTTCGCGGCTAGGTCGGCCCTCCGCAACGATTCGTACCAGTACCGCGGTGCTCCGAAAAGCGATCCCGCGGGGCGATACCTCGTTCCGGCGGTACACAAAGAAGTTGGGCAGCCGAAGTTGTTGTTTGGGCCGGAGTTTTGTCTCGCCCAGGAGGACAATGTGTATGTCCTGCGACTGGACGAGCGTGCGTAGATCTGGTAATTTGCCTGAGATACCACCGGCGTTCCAATAAATTATTCGGAGGTCAGCCGGTGAGCGACGGGGTCGAGAAGTAGTACCTGTAGCAGCGCCGTGACCGGATTCTGGCCGGTCAGTACTGTCCGCAAGGCCTCCATCATCCGCGCCTGCACCCAGGTGAGTGGCACCAGTTGTTGGGGGCCATGGGTCACCCGGGCTGGAGGTCGCGCGAAGGTCAATGGCCCGTCGGTGACGTTCCCTGATGTTGCAGGCGGGTCGGAGGCTTCATCTGGGGCAGCATGGCTGCTATCTGTGGCGTTGGCTGCTCCGTTCGTGTCGCTTGTGACGACATCATCATTAACGGAGCTCCTGGTCTGGATCCTGGATAAGCGTGTTTAGGCGGGCGCGTTGGCGGGTCGGCAAATTGGTTCGGGGGAGGCAGGAGTGGGAATCGATCTATTCTCCGTCTCCTCCCCCTCCCAGTTCTCTTTCCTTCCGTGTTGTGTTTCGCCGTTCTCAGTCCCTTGGTTGGGATGGCCCGCTCTGTCCTGACTCGCCAGTTCTGAAGCGGCTCCAGTATTGTTGTTGACGGCCCTGGTTCTGGTTTTTCTTTCTGTGGGGCGGTCATTGTCTGGGGCATTATGGGGGGGGGGCGGTCGCATCTAGTCGGCGAACCTCTTCCGCTTCCTGCCCCCGACGACGCCGCCGATGTAAGGTAGTGGGGTCCTGTTCGGTTGGTATGGGGGGGGGGGATCGTGATCCCTCTTTGACGAGCTTCCCTTCGAAAGGCCGGACATCTCTTGTCGCTTGCCGGGTGGGGGCCTTGGCAGTTTGCGCACGTGGGTTTTTGATCCCGGGGCCTCGGGCAGTCGGCCGCCAGGTGACCTTCGCCGCAACGTACGCATCGCTGCGGCCGGTGGCAATTCACTGATGAATGCCCGAACATCTGGCAGCGATGGCATTGTGGGGGACCCGTTCGACCTCCATCCCTCGATGGTAACTCCAGGCATGTTAAGGAGTGTATTCACTCCATACAGTCGCTGAAGTCCATCCTGGTTGGTGTGCCCGAGTCTAACGTAAAACAGGCACCCCGGTCTTCCTTTGCGGGGAGGTATCGGCCGTGCGTATTCCGCTGGGAATCCTAGTTGCTGCAGCGCCGTGATGATCGCATCAGGAGCGGTGTCCACCGGCAGTCCCCGGATACCAACCTTTGTTGGCTTCTCGGTCACCGGCGCGTAGCAGAACCAAGTAATGTGGTTATCTTTCCGCGCCGCTGCCTGCAGATAACGTTGGACCGTTCGGAATTCAGTGTCTGATTTCGGGAGAAACCGTACCCCCTTCCCGAACGGCCGTGCGTTAGGTGTGTGTCCGAGCAGCCGTCGCAGTTCTTCGAAATGTGATACCCAGTTGGGCAGGCTTTCCACTACTAGGGGCGGATACCCGCGCACTCCCTGGGTGATCGCATCGGCATCGGCGGCGACGTCGCTCTGGACCGTAGTAGTAGTACCGGCTTTCTTTCCCGTAACGGCAGTGGACGATCCGGGAGAGATCCTTCTCTCGTTGTCCTGGAGTTGGCTTTTGGGACGTGGAGGACTGGCGGCCATCGCTGCGTACGTTTTAATGGGAGTTAGGGAGGGGGGAAGGGAGAGATAGCGCTCTCTTCCCTCACCAGCCTCCACCGCTAGGGCAGCGTACGTGGTCGAATTTAGCGTTAATTCCGCGTACTGTTCCGGAGACGGCGATCTCGGTGTCTCAGCGTCGATAGACGCCCGTTGATCCGCCCTCTTTGGGGCCGACTCTTGAATAGGAGACAATGACGACAGCGCGTCACGTGACCTCTTGGTTACTGTTGTCGTGGTACGTATTGTGGCGTCATGGTCATCATCATCCTTTCCTGTCCTTCTTGATGATTCTGAGGAGGTATCGGCATCTGTCTCGATCTCGATATCCTCCCGACCAACCCAGTCGGTTCTGGAAGCGGATGTCTTAGCACTGGAACGGGGATGCCGCTGCGTCCGGCGGAGAACTGGATTAGGAATCCGTCTACGGGCCGGGTCGGATATCGCATCGAGTATCTCCGAAGGGGCTTTCCGGGCTGCAGCACGTCGTTCGTATGACGGGCGGAGCCTTGTCCGCCATCGTGGCTTAACTTGCGGACGGTTTGTCTTGTAGCGACAACCGTGACTCGGTTCCTGGTCTGCTTTCATAGAAGCTGCCGGTGGAACCGTTACTGGCAATGTTCAGTTGTGTGAGCACAAGGGTAGAAAAATATTTGCCTATATTTTAGGTACTCACTGGGATGCCGGTCTTATCAGCGAGATAGGGATCCTACGGTCGTGTTGTGTGATGTGCATATGTTGCGCACTGCGGTAGCCGCACCGGCGGCGCGCGTCTGAGCCGCCGTCGAGCGGCGACTAACTAGTGGCGTCGGCGGCGGTCCGCACAAACGCGCGGCGCGCGTTCAGCGTTTCTGTTCACGGCGATGTTCTTGACTCGCGACCCGCGCGCGGCCCGTCGACGACTCGCTACACCGATGCAGCGCGTCCCGGTCCGCGGCCGAGCACCGACTGGCTCTGCGGCGGACTTATCCAGGCCGTCGGCGGCGGCGATGACCTGACACACGCGTCGCACAGGGGAGTCCGTGTCGCATCACCGTATCCCAGCACCAACAGTTCATGACACATTAATGTTTTGGTTTTGCAGCCTGCCAGTTCACACGCCGGTTCACATTCGAGAACACCCGCGCGGTACACGTTGCGCGATGCGGGCCGCGATTACGCGACTGTCTCGCCGCGACGCAGTCGGCACGCCGCGCGGTTGCCGATTATGAACGGCACAGGGGAGGGCAGTTCGGTCCGCGGCGTTGAATTTCACCGTTCAGAAAACACTTTTCCTTAGGCGAAGCCCTCAGCGCAGTCCTTCGTGGCGTTCTTCTTCCTACGATTGCAGCCCAACTTCGAGAGAACCATCGACGATCTTTGCGATAGATGCGTACTGACGTCCGAGCGTAGCGGAGATCACTTGCTGAATTGAGAAACATGCATTGGCGCGACTAGCGCCCGGGACATCGATTTGCGGCCGTACCGTAGTGACGGCCGCTTGCAAGGCCTACCATTGGTCCTCCCCACCAAAGCACAATTTCGTATGCAACTCACACGCTAATTACATTTCAATCGTTATGTTTAATTTATAAAAACAAATATACAATAACATACAAATATTCTTACTTAAAATTAGTCCCTACCCGGGTAATAAAAAACTAGAAAAAAAAACTCTTTCATAAAATACATCAGTAATAAAACACTCAAATATAAACATTAATTACAAAAAAAAGAAAATACAATATCCAAATTAGCATTAGGCTGTTCGTAACATCCTCCCCCTCGGTGCGCAGCACTAGACTTCAGGGCACGGAACAACCGTTGCCTCAGATGACACCAGTACGACGATCTTGGAAGTGGGACGTCACAGAACGCCACGAGTCGTCTCGACGTCCACCACACGAACTTGGTTGTCAGGACCCGGGTAGGTCTTCTTAATTCTGCCTCGAGGCCACGAATATAGAGGTGATGATGGCTCCACGATCAGCACGATGTCACCCTCGGCCGGCGCGCGGCATATAGGGTCGCCGCGCCGGCGAGGCGAGGCACCAGAGTTGGTAAGTACTCCCTCAACCACCTCTGCCAGAAGTAATCGACGAGGCGTTGACATGTTCGCCAGTTTGCAGGCCCGAGGAGCATGTTGTCATCGAAGTGGCCCGCTGCGGCAGCGCCGCAGGAGCGCCCGATCAGGAAGTGGTTAGGCGTGAGACCCTCGGCCTCAGTAGGTTCGATGTCCACCTCCGTCAACGGTCTGGAGTTGACAATGTGCTCGGCTTCCAGCAGTAGGGTGTGGAGAACTTCTTCGCGGCGGCTCCTCTCTCTCAATGTAGCGGCCAATGCGGTTTTAACAGATCGCACCAAACGTTCCCAGACGCCACCCATGTTCGGCGCGCCGGAAGGTATGAACTTCCAAGTTATGGTGCGGACGTCAGCTTCTTTCTTCATCTTCTCGTGTACCTCTTGCATGTTCACTAATTCTTTATTTGCGCCGACGAAATTCGTGCCGTTGTTTGAATACATCACTCTCGGAGTTCGTCTTCGAGCGATGAATCGACGCAAAGCCAATATCATGAAGTCTGACGATAAAGACTCCGCCAGTTCAATATGTACGGCGCGTGTTGTCAGGCATGTGAATAGCGCCCCGTGTCTCTTCTCGTGTCTGCGGCCTATCGTCACACTCATAGGCCCGATCAACCCTCTTACACGTGAAAGGGGGTTGGTGATGACGTAGGCGTTCGGGAGGCAGATCACCCTCCGCAGACGGCATTTTCGGCAGACTTCTGTTGATTCTGCACCACTGACATTCGTAGGCGATTTTTCGTAGTTTCGATCGCAGCGACGTGATGTAATATCTTTCTCTGATCTCGTTCATCACGGTATTGTGGTTTCCCTGATTGAACCTTTCATGGTAATCTTTCATGATCAATTTTGCGATCGAACTATCGCCACTGAGCACAGCGGGGCGATTCAGGGTAAACAACACATCCTTAGCGGCCTTTATTTTTCCTTTCAGACGAAGAACGCCGTTTTCATCAATTTCCACACCAAACTTTCGTAGACGGCTTCTTCGTGTGACCGCTTTGCCTTCTCATAAGAGTGCCGTTTCCTTTTCAAAACATTTTGCGCCTCGAGCAAAGTAACGTTTCGGCCCTTCGAATGTAATCACAATTCAAACTCGAAGGGTACCGATCGTTTTCTTCAAGTTTTCTTACATTTTTATTTTCGCTCTATGCCACGAGTATCGAGCGCGATATCGTCCTCGGCCGGCGCACGACATAGAAGGTCGTCGTGCGCCCGGCGGAGCATCATAGTGAGTAAGTAGTCTTTCATACAAGATCAATTTAATTTCGTTTGAAATCGATGAATCCCATCGAGCGCCCAATAGCGCCGCTTGCAACTCGATCCGAGGGATCGATATAACTTTCAAGGGAGCGACGCGAGCTTTTACTGCTACTAGCGAAACTGCGCTTTCTGTTCGCTCACTTTTATACGTCAATACACGGCCGCAGCGTACGACTTTTCGCTCGCGTCGACGAACACATGTATCTCCCCCTCGGTGTGGCCGGGCGATATGCATTGAGGTATTTTGATCGATGCCAGCTTCTTTATATCGTTCACCCATTTTAGCCACTCTTATGTTCATCGGCTTCTATTGTTTCGTCCCAGTCGATCCCTGATCTCCATATGTCCTGGAGCATACATTTACCCGTGATGAGGAGGGGCGAGGCTAGACCGAGCGGGTCGAACACGGATATGACTGCACTCGTGACTTGTCGTTTCGTCAGCGGGAGTGATGTTTCCAAAACTTCAATAGGCGTGTTCCGTAGGCCGAGATTGAAACCCAGGGTGTCATTCATGATGTCCCACTGTAGACCAAGGGTTTTCTCAATTTGTGTATCGCCCCCAAGTTGTACATTATCGTCGTTTCGCGTGTCGGGCATTTCATTCAAGACTTCAATTTTGTTACTTGCCCAACCGCGTAACTCGAAGGCTGCCTTTCGATGAATCTCATAAACTTGTTTCGAAACACGCTTGGCTTCCTCTATACAATTAAAACTTTTCAAGAAGTCATCAACGTAGTGGTCTAATCGGATCGCTTTGCACGCCTCCGGGTACTCAAGTTCAAATTCTGAGGCGTTGCAATTTTTTATGTAGATCGCTGTACAAGGCGATGAGGCGGCGCCGAAAATTAATGACGTCATTCGGTACTTTTGTGAATTTTCGTTCACGTTATTTCGCCACAGAAATCGTAAGCTGTCTCGATCTTCCTCTCTGATTTTAACCCGCAGGAACGTTTCCTTGATGTCGGCCGACACCGCTACGCGTCCTTGTCTGAGTCGGACGAGTATATCCAATAGTGATCGTATTAAATCGGGGCCCGTGAGTAATGAATCGTTCATACATTTGCCATTCGTACGGGCGGCCGCATCAAAAACAAGGCGGACTTTCTTCTTCTGCGGATGCGTGACGGCGAATTGAGGCAGGTACCACAACTGTTCGGATAGATTTATTCGGGCAGTTTCTCAAGTTTATCCGTTTTGGATAAATGGGACGCGTTATCACAATCAATCAAATTGCCCGAATCCTCTTCGTCCGCTTCCAAACGCGAGATCAACATTTTCGTACGCGCGACCGCGGCTTTTGCATCTATCCGTTCAATTTCCAATTGCTCAAACTCCAATTGAGCTAATAACGCGACACGCTTTCTCTGTCGCGCAGCGTTCACATTTCTATTTGAATCACCAATGTTCACATCATGTGCGGGACTGCGGTTTCGCATATTTGTCGCTAAGCGGCCACATATCGCATCGGGCGTGCTGGCTGCATTCGGAGCGTCGACTCGGTCGGATCTCATATCCGCATGCAATTTACAAACTTCCTTATCGATCCTCTCCCGCCCGGTCGAACTTTCATACAAGTTTGTGCCGTAGTCCCACGTGTGCGTCGACGACGTACTCGACGTGCCGGTTATCGACGACCGGCTTGTCGGCGCACTCACTGGCGTTTCACTTCTCCACTACTCCAATTCTGATTGAGCTAATAACGCGGCACGCTTTCTCTGTTGCGCCGCGTTCACATTTCTATTCGAATCGTCAATGTTCAACTGATGTGCAGGACTTCGGTTTCGCATATTTGCCGCTAGAGGGCCATGTGTTTTTTTTTGTTTCCCACTTGCGACGTGGAGGGGGTTAAAAATGTCTATCTCGCACACCCTCGCGCCCATGCGCATGGGTAGTGTGTTGCTGAAGCCGACTAAAAAAGATGAAATAGTTGGGTCGGCTATGCTATGTAGTCAGTTCTGTGTTTGGCTCGGTTGAGTGAGGACGCCTGCGTCCGATCGCTCTGACCAG